>QJPP01004192.1:0-122131 GCA_003996215.1 Jaltomata sinuosa
GCATTTGAGAGTTGTACTTTAAACCTTGCAAGACTATTAATTATATGCCACATTCACTAAGTGTGAGTTTTGTCTTGAGTCTGTAAAATTCTTGGGGCACGTGGTATCCAAGGATGGGATTATGGTGGATCCGGCAAAGATTATGGCAGTTTGTGGCTGGGCTAGGCCTACTTCTCCTACCAAGGTTCACAGTTTCATTAGGTTGGTAGGTTACTACAAAAAGTTCATGGAGCAGTTTTCTTTTGTAGCAGCTCCATTTACTAGATTGACTCAGAAGAATATCCCCTTCCAGTGGTCAGATGAGTGTGAGGTGAACTTTCTGAAGCTCAAGGCCTTATTGACTTCAACTCTGATTATTACTTTTTTAGTCGAGGGTCAGGGGTTTACAGTGTATTGTGATGCTTCTGGTTTTGGTTTGGGTTGTGTATTAATGTAGCAGGGCTGAGTGATTGCTTATGCTTCCAGAAAGCTGAAGGTTTACGAGAGAAACTACCCTACTCATGACTTAGAGATAGCGGCGGTAGACTTCGCGTTAAAGATTTGGACGTATTATTTGTATGGTTTGCATTGTGAGGTTCTTACTAACCATAATATTATTCAGTACATCTTAATCCAGAAGGACTTAAATTTGAGACAACGCAGGTGGTTGGAGTTACTGAAGGACTACGACATCTCCATTCTTTATCATCCGGGCAAGGCAAACATGGTAGCATATGCTTTGAGCCAGAAGGTAGTGAGTATGGGTGGATTGGCATTCTTAGTAGCAGAGGAGCGACATTTAGCTTTGGGCATCAAGTCCTTGGATAACAGGTTGATCAGACTTGACATTTTTAGGCCGGGCCATATTCTTACATTTATTGAGGCTAGATCTTCCTTGTTGGATCAGATTAGGGCACAATAGTTTGATGATGCAAGGTTGAGAATCATTCATGATAAGGTGTTGAGTGGTGAAGCTAAGAAGGTGACCATAGATACGAAGGGTGTCCTGAGGTTTTAGGGTCGTATCTTTGTTCCTAGAGTTGGTGACCTAGTTAGATTGATATTAGAGGAGGCTGATTGTTCTAGGTATTCCATTCATCTCGGGGCACCTAAGATGTATTGTGACTAGATAAAGCACTACTGGTGGAGTGGGATGAAGAAGGATATCTCAAATTTTGTGTCTAAGTGCTTGAACTATCAGTAGGTAAAGTTTGAGCACCAGAGACTAGATGGCTTGAATCAGAGGCTACCTATTCTGGAAGGGAAATGCGAGCGGATAGCCATGTACTTTATAGCCATTTTTCTATGTACTTTGTGGAGATTTGATGTTATTTGGGTCATCGTGGATAGGTTGATGAAGTCTGCTCACTTTCTGCCGGTTTGGACTTCCTACAGTTCAAAGAGGTTGTCTTAGATCTATATCTATGAGGTTGTCCATTTGTATCAGGTGAAAGTTTCTATCATTTTTTACTATGGTACTCAGTTTACTTCGTGTTTCTGGAGGTCTATTCAGAGGGAGTTGGGTACCAGAGTTGAGCTTAGCACTGCTTTTCACCCGCAGACTGATGTCAGTCAAAGTGCACTATTCAGGTTCTAGAGGATATGTTGTGGGCTTGTGTTATTGATTTAAGGGGTTAGTGGGACCAGTTCTTAGCCTTGTCAGAATTTGCATAAAATAATAACTACCATTCCAGTATTCAGATGGCTCCATTCGAGGCTTTGTTTGGTAGGTGGTACAGATCTCCTGTTGATTGGTTGGATGCCTTTGAGGTTAAGCTTTAGGGTACAGACTTGCTTCGTGATTCTTTGGATAATGTTTGGGTCATTCATGAGAGACTTTGCACTACCCAGAGTAGGCAGAAGAGTTATGTTGACCGGAGGGTTTCAGACTTATAGTTTATGGTTAGTGACTATGTGTTCCTTCGGGTGTCACCCATGAAGGGCGTGATGAGGTTCGAGAGCAAGTGTAAGCTCTGTCCTAGTTTCATTAGGCCATTTGAGATCCTTTGTCGTATTTGGGAGGTTGCTTATGAGTTGCCCTGCCTACTGCTTTTTCTGGTGTTCATCCACTTTTTTCACATTTCTATGTTGTGGCGGTATATTCCAGATGAGTCTCACGTGCTTCAGAGGGATTCTGTTCAGTTGAATGAGTCTCTGTCTTTTATAGAGGAGCCTATTACTATCTTGGACAGGTAGGTTAGGAGGTTGAGGTCCAAGGAAATTCTGTCAGTTAAGGTTTTGTGGCAGCATTTTCTTATGGAGGAGGCTACTTAGGAGATCGAGACCGACATGAAGACCCGCTATCCTCATCTTTTGAGCATTCATGTATCTTCTTTTCTTTAACTTTCGAGGACGAAAGTTCTTTTAGTAGTGGATGTTATAATGACTCTCTAGGTCATTTCCTTGATTTTTGTGCTTTTTCACATTTTGAGCTTTTCTACAATGGTTATAGGTCATATATGACTTGCCAAAATAGATGGTTTGATTCTCGAGCCATTCGTTTGTGTTTTGAGCTTATTTCCCTATTTTGCATTTCTTAAGGCTGATAGAGTTGACCTTGGTCAATATTTGGAGAAGACAGCCTCGGATGAAAATTCTGTCAGCGTTGTTAGTTCTGAAACGTTGACTTTGGGGTAGGGGGACCTTTGGTTCAGGCCCCAAGGCTTCTGGACTTGTTTTGGGCTATTGGGTTTTATTTTGGGTGTGGGGCCCATTTTTCTTTTGAAACAATCTCCGTTAGGAGTTTCATTGATTTTGTTGATTCCAGAATGCTATTTTTGGTAGGGTAGCATGTTTGGTTTGTGTTTGCGGAGTTCTGAATAAATCCTGAGGGTTTAGTCGGAGTTTTTAGATGTGTGCTATTGTAGCTGGTGCTACTGATATTTGGTATGGTGCACTTGCTGGCGTGGGGGGCGACCTATGCTGCCGTGCTTGCTGCCCTGGGTAATGTCAGCAGAGGGCGCCCCTGCGCTCCTTTTGCCACGCCTGTGGTACCGCCCCTGCTGTGTGTTCACCGCACCTGCAGGGGTTGAGTGTTTGGTTGACCACGCCTCTCTTGTATTTAGGGTGCCACGGTGATGCCGCTCTAACGTTATTATGATTGATGGTGCGCCAATCGATGATAGTTAAAAGAAGTTTGCCTTCTTTATTTCATTCCATTCCAAGCTCATTTCTCCATTGTTAAAAGCTCAGCAAAGGAGTGAAATTGTAAATTTTCATTGATTCTTGTGTCCTATTGAGGTAATTCTCTTCCTCTCTTCATTCTAGTCATCGTCCTAACGTTATTTTTCTTGTGTTCCTTCCATAAATTTGAACCGTTTGCATGCAAGATTCTTGATCAAGTGGACTTTGGGGCTGTTTTGGGCCCCAAAATGAGTCCCATTTGCGCTCAAATTTTGGGCATGGGTTTTTAAACCCATTGCGACAAATTGTGAAATTTGTTTTCCATTTTTTTGCACGAGCCCCGATGGTTATTTTCCGACTTGATTTCCAGCTCAAATTTCATATAATTAATATGGGAGTCATTCTTCTCATCTTGACACCTGGATTATGTTCTTGATAGTATGGTAGCTTTCTGAGGTTGTTCAAAAAGGAAAGGCACACGAGTGACGGTTCGTGTTTACAGTTTGGCCCCGAGGTAGGTTAGAGTTTATTATTTTAAGACTTGGCTTAGTTAGATTTTATATGTCACGAGTTGCATGAACGTTAGGCTAGGCTTAGGTTAGAATTAGGCTTAAATCATGTTTCCGCTTCTCTTGGCCATTTTTGGGATGGTAGAGTAGTATGTCCATGTTTATTCTTGGTATAGGATCTTGTAGACTTACTGTGGCTAACCTATAATCCTTAGAGTAACTTTAGGAGGTTTTAGAGGTAGAGTAGATGCCTTGTTTTATTTTCATATTATAGTTACTTTTCTTTTCCATCGTTATTTACCATTGAATTTATGTAACTATGGGCCCGAGGCCATATCACTGGACCTGACGGAGTTTCACCTGAGTACCTTGTTTGGAGGCGCTTTGGCCCTACCTTTGGTGTTATATCTCTGTCTTTGTTTGGGTGTTGTACCGCTTACTCTCATTTCTACATTCATGTGCTTGGCATATTAATGGGTTTCCTAAGAAAAGATGGTAGGTTTTAGGTTAGAAAGGATGGGTTTTCATTATTATTTTGTATTTCAAAGGTTTTAAGAAAGAGTTGCATGACTTTACCACCGGTTTTGGATTTAAGAACTAAATGCCTCCCTTTTACTGATTTAAGTTCCGTGGAGGACATTTTTTTAAGTATTGTATGTCTGATACTAGGATTCCAGTCTCACATTTACTTGATGCATGTATGATGCTGGGATTGCGGACTCATATTTACTTACTATTTGTCTAATACTGGGATTTCCAACTCATATTTACTTATTGTTCTTCTGATGCTGGAATTCTGGACTCATGTTGCATTGGCCATATTTTTGCATCATATCTCTCGGTTCATCGCATTTTCTTATGTGTACTTAAAGTTTCATTCCCTTATTATTATTATTATCTTCACCATTTTGTTGGGTTTTGGCTCTGTTAGTAGATAACTGGAATTAGGTGAATCCCTGTAGTTAGTTTTCTTTCCGGTAGCTTATAATATATATTATATTTTTTAGCTCGATCGGTCTATGATGCCACTGGGTACCCATTATTTTGGTACTCATACTATACTCTGCATCTTTTTCTGATGTAGCACCTAGTATAAGCCACCCTTGTTGATCCACCTGTCATTCGTGACCAGCTACTTTCGGATCGTGGTGAGCTCCTAGTGTCTTGGATACTTTTACTGCTTTCCATCTACCTTTCTGTCTATATTTTATATTTTTGGATAGACAATACTTGTTGTATAGATATTCCATACCTTAGACGCTCTTATACCGGTGACACCAGGTCTGGGGTTGGTTCGTGTGTATATATTGTCTTCTCGATCACTTTAGGGCCATTTTTGTATGTTTATTACAGTTGGTATATATCTATAATGTTTGCCCTTATTTTCTTATATTTTATCTTTCATTTTCCTTATTTATATTGTATTATTATCTTCTGCATCTTTGGGTTGGCTTGCCTACCGGGGGTTATGTAGGTGTCCTCGCGGCCTAAATTAGGGTTGTGACAATTAGGAAACCTTAGTATAGGACTAGGAGATGACTTCACGGTAGAGTAGCCTTTTTCCATTATTTTATATATACATTTTACCATTCTTTCCTTATTTTACTTTTCAATTTGGTATGTGTATAATTGTGGGCCAAGGCCGTGGATGTGGGACACCAGGTCAGTATGAATCTCCCCTTTCTTCCCTAAATTTTAATTCGTGGCTTGTTTTTGGATGACTTTGTTTAGTGGTTGGAGCTAGCATAGTTTTTGACTTATTGCTTGCCTTTGATTATGTTTTGGGTTTAGTTGACCGCCTTAGGTTGGGTTTTATTTTAGGTTTGGGAGTTAGTGTGGCTTTTTCCCGAATAGCACCTACCTTAGGCTAGTACTCTTGCTTTAGGGCTTAGACTTTGGTTGTCCTGCGTGTGATATGATTTGGCTTGGTTGTACTCTTTGGCTATATATTCTTACTTTAGCATGGCATATGTTTGACTTGATTTTCAAAATACTTTTTCGGTCAAAAAGAGGATTTATGGAATATGTTAAATGACTTTTGGCTTCCTTATGAGGAAATTGGCCTATTTTTAGAGTGACTAATTTGATAAACTTGCATATTTGAGGAGACCCGTGTTCCAGATGGCTTTACTTACTATTTAAACTTACATGCCCGAGGAGAGACGTGTTCCGAGTTATTTTACTAGTACTCATGATTTCATTTCTCCATTACCCATCAGACGATGATGATTCCAAACTTGCATTACTCTATTACTCGTGCTCTATTATTCGTCCGATGATGATTTTGAGCTTGCATCGCATTGGCCACATACTTCATCACACCATCTCATGTTGCATATCATGGCACGTTATTGCATCCCTTTTTTTCCCATCAGGTTGATTGCTAGTTAGTATTGTGTGTTGTTTGCATCCTTCGTGCTTATGGGGGGCCAATTGAATTCTTGGTTGTTTAGTGTACCTTCTGGGCTTATGTGGATCCTGTTGGGTTTAATTATTGCCATTCGTAGCTTCCAAGGTATTTATCTTATGTTTTCTCCATGTTATTTAGTTAGATAGTTGCTTTACGTTCCTTGTTGAGTTATTCTGGTGTCTTTATTGTAAATGGTCTAGCTTTTACAGGTTAACCTATTTTTGACCTTTCTCCTCTTACCCTTATTATATTTCTATTTTATTTATACTTATATTTTATTTGAGCTCAGTCAGCCTATGATGCCTATTGACTACCACGTGATTTTGGTACTCATGCTACTCTTTTGCATCTTTTTCTGATGCAGATCTTAGCGCGGGTTATCTCCATTGACGCTGTCCTTGAGCAGTGTTGCTGATCAAAGATACAGGGTGAGCTCTTTGAGATCGAAGTTGATCCATCTTCTTCTACTTTTGGACTAGTCTTCTGTTGTACTTTTGGAGACTATTCTGTATTTATTATATCTATCTAGTACATATATGTTTTAGTATCTCTTGTATCGACTGACACCAGGTCTTGGGAAAAATCTTATATATTTCGTTCTCTTCCCTTTCTATTTATTTATGCTTGTTTAGCTTATTTTCCTCTTTTGTTTCTTTCTCATGTTAGCCCATTACTTGTAGTTCCAGGCTAAGGGTTTGACTTACCTACTTGTGGGTTATAGTAGGTGCCATCATGACTTGTATTTTTGGATCGTGAAAGGATTACTTCTTCAAACCTTGCGAAGTAAACCATCCTAGCACTTTGTCGCTTAGACTCCGAATGAAGAGTCACATTAGTAGTGTTTCATTTTTACGCGCTCCCACCATTTGATCACAATAACTCCTCAAAAGAACTTTGAGATTTCCAACACTATTGAACATTTCAAACTTTGGGACATTGAATCCTTCTGTAGATTCAAATCTGGATGAATGCAAAGATTTTCATAACTGAATTTTGCTTTGTCAGGCAAATTTCATGATTCTTTTATTTTGGCGATCTCTTCTTTCATCAGCATCATATTCTTATTGTGCCTATCTTCCACGGCTATTAATTCCTTCTCTTTTTCCTTGTAATGGTCAAGCTTAGTTTTTTGGGAAAGTGGGGTTGGTTTTGAGTGTAGTGGCGTTAAAAAGTGACGGTCGACAAAGTTTGGGTAGGTGGCCGGTTCTTGACATTCGGAGAGGGATTTTTATATGTGGGGGTAAGATTTTGTGTGTTGCTGGCATTTGGGATGAAAGTGGTAGGGATGTTCTGAGAGCTGAAGGTATTTAGAGGGGTGTTTTGGTAGTTAAGAGGGAGATTTTGTGGATTGTATGCATTTGGCGGAGTATTCTGAATGTTAGAAGGGAAATTTTATGGATTTTATGCGAAGGGAGATTATGTGGATTGTATGTATTTGGATTGTTGTTTTGGTTAAAATGCCAGGTATGTGGAGCATGAGCTTCGTATGATGAGCCAAATTTGAGTGGGTTGTTGAAGATGAGATTTGTAGGAGGTCGTGGGATGGAAGCAGATGGCATGTTGTTTGGATGGGTTTCAACGTTGCTAGAGTTATGAGGAGGGAACTGTAGTGGAGGCCCCATTTCTCTAGGAATCCTGATGAATTCTCTGTTCTATTGTATTTCCTTCCTCATCTCAGCCATTTGTTGCATTATTTACGCCATCAATTTTCTTTGATCCACTGTGATTGGTTCTGATATAGATATGTTTGTCAACATAGTTTCCTCAATATTACCAGTCATTTTCTTTTGCTTTTATCAAGCTACTATCAGGGGAATATTCTTTATCTACTTTATCTAGCAGAGTGAAGATGTTCAGCTAACATTTCAACACAGATCAGTATCTTAACTTCTACCTAATAAGAGAAAAATAACTCAAACGATAACCCTGTAGATTTTGTTTATAATAAACAATGCAAGATATTTGATGGAAGATAAATAAACAAGGGTTGCTTTCCCTAAAGGTAAATTAATCCGTAGTGAATTTTGATATGAATGACTCGAACGGACATAAATTTGTCTGTTAATTTTTAGAGTACATGATTTGATAGGAAATCTGGCTTTTGTTGAATCAACTCCTTTGTAGTTTCACTTGTTTCTCTTACACTTCAAGATTCTCCAACTTTTCAACAAAATAAATTTTTTTAAAGATAGGGAATTGACCTTGAAAGGGTGCCCACATATAAGGTAAATTATCTTTCCAAAGAGATAGGAACAAGATTTTGGAGGGCTTTTGAAGAGGTTTGGATTTTTCTGAGAAACCTGAAAAACTCAAAAAATTGATTGGTCGGACTTTCATATTGTGGACTTATATTTTCGCTTACGAGCTCAAAAATATTTTAGTAGGAGTGGATTAATTTGCCTAAATTTGAAGCAACAAACAATCACACAAAAACAGTTATATCGCATAACATATAAGTAATTTATAGTGTGTCCTATACAAATATCTAAATGTTTTATGTCAAAGGTAGGCCGAACTAATCGAAGGATGTATGCCATTTGTAAGATGTTTCATTTCAACAAAAAATATATTATATACAAACTGATTAAATCAAATAGAGATATAAAATAGGAGAAGGGATGTACAATAAATACTAGTCCCACGCAAGGGTGCAATCCTACACTAAATCGTCGTGGAAGGTCCTTCATTCTGGAACTTCTTAAAATTCTGAACGCCTTTCGGGTGAAGATCTTCGAATAAAAAGACTTTAAAATACTTTTCAACCCCGAGGGACAATGGTTCGTACAATTCGGCATTACATCCTTCAATTAAACATATAAGGGATGATTGTCCTTTTAAACCGTGGGCCATTTTGGACACAAGGTGGTCTTCTAATGGACTTAATATCCCTCAAATATTATGACATCTTAGGTCAATGCCTATTCATGGGATTTGACTTTGCTCTACGCTAGTTGACTAAAGTGGGCTTTGAAAAGAAGATCGAAAACCCTAGTGGACAACTGCGGACTGAGACAATGAGCAAGTGTCAGCCAACCTTGAACCAACTAATTGCTCATTGATTCAAGAATTTTGATTTTTTAAGTGGAGAAATAACCGCGAAGACACACGTAATAATTTTTTTCCTAATGCATTCTAAGTTTGCCATTTGGCGGAACCTGTATGCCATGAATTTAACAATAGTATTTTGCGAGAATTTAAACAGAATCAAAAAAGTACAAAATTTAAAATTATTACAATCCTGAATAGTTAGTCAAATAAAGGAAAAAAAGTTTAGAAAAATTTGGTTAAAACTTAATTAGATCCCAAAAAGAGTCGTCATTTCTATTTTATCGCATTTTCTCCTTCTTTTGAAAAGAAAAAGCAACTTGGATTTTTTAAATGGTTTTTGCCTTGAATCAAATTCGAAAACTTATAAAAAAATCTCAAACTTAATTAAAATAGAGTCGTCACTTAATTTTTTAGGAAAAACTAAGAAAACCTTTGAAAAATATTCGAAAGATTTAAAACATATAAAAATCTTTGAATTTAAGAAATATGGATAAGAAGTTCATATTAACATTTAAGAAAGATTTTCAAGGCACCTAAAATGTCCGCTAAAACGCATTTATCCAATTATTTCTAATTTTATTTTATTTTACTAACTTAAGAAAAATATGAAAGTTTTACAAGTAGAAGAAAAGATTAATTTTTGATGAAGCATTTGTTTACGGAAAATGACAAGTGATTTTTTGAACGAAATGTGCAAGTAAAACTTAAAAGCTATTTGAAAGAATTGAAACAAAGTTTTAAAACTTTATTAATGAAAAATCAAACTTGCAATAAAATACATGATACTCCGATGAAAAAATTAATTAAGTTAATTAAAAGAGTTAGTATTTTCATATATAGAGAAATTATACAAATAATTTAAAAGGGAAAAAGGAGAAGTTGGGGTTAGACACTTAGGCCCAAACCCCTATAAATGTCCAATGGTCTACCAAAGTATTTGGGTTAAGCCCATTATCCGCTTCGTCTTCGATTTCCTGAGCTTCCTTGCATATGACACTTGGGGCATAAATTTATTTCTTTTAACTAGACCAGTCAGTCCTTTTGGATTTGGGCTGAGGTAGACTCGATGGCTTTGGGGCTTCATCTCGTCACGATATGCAAAAGGGCGTGAGAGTCCATTAGGACTCATAGGGTGTTCATGCACGAAAAAAGGATGATAAAAATTAGTAATAAATTCACTAATAAAATAGGTGAGATAAATTCACATAGCAGGCATAAGAACACACATATTTGGCCTAATAAAATTTCTAGCAAGGTAAGCAGGACAACTACATATACACATATTCTGTTATTTTGCAAATCCCATGTCACATTAATTCTTTACGTACATTCGGACAACAATTTCGATGGGTAGCAGGAGAACCCAACTAAAAAAAGACTCTTTAACTTCTCAAATACTTCAAGGAATGAATGCATACGTTCTGTTTGGAATACCATAAATTTATCATGCCTCATGTATAACATGCCAACACCCAGTACTATGTCTAACTCAAATCATACCCAAATATAGTCTTTTATGGTACTACTCTGGCAATTTAGAGATGACAAAAAAAAAAACACATTCATATGTACTAATGGTCCATATATGTCAAAGGACAACAAACAAATGTCACGTGATTGCATCAATTATCTAGTTTTAATTACTTCAAAGTGTAACAATTTTAGAACCCCTCAAGGCTAAAGGAAGCAATCACTAACAATCAGGCAGTTTGGATATCAAACTTAGACAAAGCAAAATGCATAGGCAACATGCTTGTAAAACTTTATACAATCCTGATGCATATTTAAATATATAAATGATCTTTTGACTCAGTTTTTGACTAATCTAAACAAGCAAACAGAACACCAACCCACACTCTAATATAAGGGATCAGCTACTAAGCATTTAGCATAGAGAGATTCAAGCAAGAAAAATGTTACGTAAAGAAAGCAGAACTTTAGTTAAATGACACACTAGGAGAACCAAAAAGGACCCTCAAAATCTAATTCGACATTCATTAAGACCCACAACTAAACAACCAAAATCAGAGAAAGGAAAAAGAGAGTTCTATGAACTAGATGATTTGAAACTGCTTAACAGAATTATTTTAACTTATTAATCTAGAAATCAAACGACAATTGAGGTAAGACATGAAAAAAAAATTGTATTCAAGACTTGTTTTGACACATCACGGAGAAAAGGAAAAAAACTTCAATTCATACAAGAAATACTGGATAAAAAATCTAAGTTTCGTGCACGAATGACCAGTAATCAAAAGGATTTCCAGAATTTGATAGACAAACAACACTCTTGTTTGAAATAAAATCTTAAGATAGTAATACTAATTCTTCCGATGAAATCTAGTGTATTCAGGTAAAAGAAAACAAAACTTCATAGACCATGTTTATCAAACTCCTTATTATTGGAATTTCACACAGCCTCTACTTGACCACGATATGCTGAAGGTTTTAGATGCCAAATAGACTCAGGTAGCACAAGCACACAAAACAGATGACTATAACTTCAAAGAGATCCCCTGCTATTTATGATTTTTTTAAAACAAATTTTGAACACAAACCAAATGGACTGCCAATGCTAGATACTCAAGCATCAAACCAATACTCACATAAGATAGAGTTGAAGGCCAGGTCAACACACAATCTGTAAAGGATTCATGATTCTTTTAAGAGAGTTTGAAGGAACCCAAAACTATAGTAGAGCTTTGATTTCGTTCTATTATTTTTTAGTTCTTTCGGGAGAACTAGAGAGTAATCCCAAAGACTAAGATTTCCTTTCTAAACAAGTCTTACTTAGCATTATAAACTAAGACGCCCCCGTAAGAAATTCTCTATTATACACACAAACAACATAAAAGTGTTCATGTGAACACATGAAACAGTCATAAAAATAGCAAGAACAGGGGGGGAATTTCACTAATCTCTAGTCTAGATAGCAAACCTCAAGCCCACGACAGATCTTACCATCTCTTCTGACTTTGGGAGAGAACTAGAAAGTAATTTCACAAAGTCAGACTTACTTCTATTCTATTAATCTTTCTTGGAATCACGAACCAAGAAAACTTTTTTAAAGAGGAAATCCACAACCAAATCGCACATAAAAACATCCTATTCTTTTCAATTACACATAAACACACAAACATATAAGCAAATTCTGACCCTCAGTCACAGATTTTTACAAACTTAATCACATATTTTGCATACAAGGCCACCCCAAATACTACAAAATTCTACTGTTCGAATCAGAAAGGTTGAAAGAGAAGAGAGTGAGATAGCTGAATGGGATGCTACCATTTTACGGGCAGCAACTGGGACTTACAAGCCTTTGTTGGAAAATGCTTCACCGCAAAAATTCAATTTTGACCCGTTGGAGAATAAAATTTTGGTGCTTAATCTCTGAAATCCTTTTAGTTACGTGAAATTAGAGAATGAGTCTCCAAAATCTCCAAATTTCCCCAAAAGAGACAGCTACAAATCTGATGGAAGAGGGGGCTATTTATTGGGAATTTCTGGGTGAAAAATGGGGGGAAACAATGGGTATTACAGGAAGAACACTTGGATGATTTGAATTTAAAATATGGGATAAGGTTCCAGCAAAGGATTTGTCCAATTTTGGGCAAAATTCGTGGAATTTCTAAGAGATTATTCGTTTGGAGGGACACTTGGGCGATTCAAGAAAGTTCTAGAATCCTCCAGTGCATCAACTTGTACAAATTGAGGGACACGGAAGAAAATTGATGGAGCTTTGATGAATTTGCTCATCGTTTGATTGAAGAACTGGGGCGCCATTTGCGTTGATGTTAGAGTTGTCGTTGTTTCTGGAAAGTGAGAAGAGAGAACTCGCATCTGAAAAGGATGATGTGTTCTTTGGTGATTTAATTGGTGTAAACAACATAAAACACAGTAGTTTGGTCCCTAATTACGTTTTATCCAGCTACTTTAAAATATTACATTTTTCTCGGTAGTTTAAAAAAGGAAAAGCGTGTATCCTTTGTATTTTCGTGTATCCTAGATACATATAACCTCTTCATTAATGATAAATCTGTTTCTATTATGGCGCTTTAAAAGGAAATAAAATATTTACAATTAATGAGGAGTAAAATCATTAATTGTAAATCTATTACTATTAGGGCGCTTTAAAAGGAAATAACAGATTTACAATTAATGAGGAGTAAATCACGTGTCAATCACTTTGAAATGCATCTGCAGTATCCTCATCTCCACAAACAACTGGAGAATTCAAATTTCAATTTAAAATTACTTGGATACACATCAAACCAACAAGTAACTCCATTATACAGGATACAGGTAATAATAGATCTCAAATATCTAAGGATACACATTTAAACAGCAAACAACAATAGGTATACTTGGATACACTGTTAACACTGTATCCAAGATTATAAGCTTGGATACATTATAACAGTGTTAAGGATACTTCCCAATATCTAAGGATACCCATCTAAACAACAAATAGATATAGGTATACTTGGATACATGTTAATATTGGATACATTGTAACAGTGTTAAGGATACATGTTACCAACATCTCAAATAGCAGGTTGCAGTAGTATTGGGATACATGTTAACATGAATTAATCCTGGATACATGTAACACAAGATTTGCTTACAATGTTATCCCTGGATACGTATTGCTTTGTTTTGATTTGAAACTTTAAATTTACAAAAGTTACACATTTACAACTCAAATAGATATATGTATACTTGGATACATGAAAAATAACACTGGATACATGGTAACAAGTTGGTAACACTGGAAAATAGCATCTGGGTTTGAGTCCCTTGTTCTTGATTTCAAATTTTTGTGCAATTCATTCATTTTGACTTGATCGTTTCTAAATTTGGATCTATTTTCAACAAAGTCTTCTTCTTCAAAGTCTTTAACAGTCGGAACAAAGGTCGGAGAAGCCACTTCATTGTTCTCCATTTGAGATATACCTAAATCAAATGAAGGCCATTGTTGGTTACTTGGTATTATCAAGTTATCTGATTCGTTATCCATGAAGGCAATCGTTGATTTGTTATCAAGTAATTGCTCTTATAGATTATGATAACTAGAACTAAACTATAGTAAAAGTTGAAAAACGAATTTTACCAACCTCAACAATGGAAGATTATGATCCAGCAAGCGCCAAATTTCTTTGAAAAGTGGAGGAAGATCGTGTGGAAGATGGAGCCTTGGTTGAAGGCGTGATTTGGGGAAAACGATTATAGAGAGAGAACAACCGTTGCCTTTAGATACAAGTTGAGTGATTTTAGGCCCTTTTTTAGGGATTGTGATGGATACATTTTTTTAACCATGTAATTTCAATTTAATGGGATAAATGTAATTATTTTAAAGTATTGAGATATTTAGTAATTAGGGTAAGGATATTTGATTATTTATGTAGTTTTTCCATTTAATTGTGAGCAGTGGACGCGTGTGAGAGTATTTGAGAGACTATATGAATGTGTATATATTGTTGTGTATATATCTGTTGGAATTTGGGGAAATCAAGGGGTTTGGGCCAGGTCTTTGATGTGAAATTTGGCCTAGATAATGGTTTGGCTGAGAGTTTTAAGACAAGATCCAATAGTATTTAACCAACACAATTAAAGTCTTGGCCAAATAATTAAAATCGAATTTGAGATAAATTATCTTTTAAATTAATTAACGAGTTTCTAATTTCAACAACTGAAAATAATTATTTTACAGCGCATAATAGATTTATTTTAAAAATCAATTAAACTGATTGCATAATCAATTTCTAATTTTAAATCCATTTCGAGGAAAAATAGAGCATTCTTCAATTTAAGCATGATTTTCACTCGAAACAATTTTCAGAATATTTTCTTACGTGAAACTTATATGATTTTATATAATTAAATATAGAATATATTTATTTTACCTAAAAATTGGAAAATTAGTTTTAAATCAATTTTGAATATTCGTAAATCTCATAAAATATTTATTTCAAAAATTATTAAAAAAATAGTAGAAGCTCAAAATTAATTCAGGTCGCGGAGGAAAAAAATTGGGTGTCAACAACACTATTACACCAAGGCAAGCACACGAGTTATACTATCCCAAAGCAACTCCAAACTGATCCCAACACATCCAACAACCCCCTCTCCAAACGTATAACCTTCCAATCAATGTTAGACAAACCCCTCCTTATTCAATTCACCAACCAAATCGCCCGCTACAAGAGAAACACTCTTTTGTAGCAACCCAAACACGAGCTCCTCTACAGAATACATCACATGATTCTTTACATGTACCACAACACCAAACTAAGAGCCTTAAGAAGTTAACCAATATGAAAACCCTCTTTAGAAAGAAATGTATGAGGATGCAAATACTCATAGATATTAGGATGGACCTCAATATGAGGGTCGATATGGATATGGAGCACCAAAAGATAGGGTGCAACCTGGAGGCTATGATAGAAACCAAGGTTTGGGATGGATATGGTATGGAGATAGAGGTGATAGGTATGTGATCGACACGAGGATTGAGGTAACCAAGATAGAGGGTCGAATACCATCAAGGTTAGTCTTTCAAAGTTCAAGGGTAGTAGTGATCCGAGAGAGTTCCTTGTGTGGAAATTGCAAATTGAAAGGAATTTCCTCCCCAACAATATTCAGATGCTTTGAATGCCAAGTATGCCATAACTCAATTTGATGGTTATGCATCAATATGGTGGGAATCCAAGATAAGGGATAGAGCTCGGGATTTCATAGAGCTCATGGCAAGAATTTGAGTTGGCTCATAGAGTTGAGGTATAAGGGATAGAGCTCATAGACCTCGGGATACCTACGTGGCAAGAATTTGTAGAGCTCATAGAGTTGAGGTATATGCCACATAACTATTATCAAGAGGTTCTCAAGAAGGTGTACATGCTTTGATAATGTACCAAGAGTGTTCAAGAGTATTATGATGAGTCTGAGAATTTGAGGATGAAGTCCAAGATTGAGAAGACAATTCTAAACACGGTGATACAATTTTTTGCAAACTTGAGACATGACATCTCAAAGCCTATGAGACATTAACACTATACAAGTCCGGAAGATACTTATCATGATGCCTCTAAGGTAGAGGTCAACTTGAAAGAAGAAAATCCCTTCAAGGCAAAGGGTACTACAACATCTTCATAGAACAATAGTAATGACAAATGGAAGTCTTCCACCACTCGGGAGTACACCAAGGGTAGTGGTCAAGCTAGTCAAGCAACGATCGACAAACCAAAGTGGGATGACAAGGCTAAGAAATGTAATCATGCAAAACCTAACTTTCCTCTTCCTTCTACTATTCAATGATTTAGGTTCCAAGGAAGGGGACACATTTCTAGTGAGTGTCCCAATCGTAGGTCAATTGTAGCTTTTAAAGATGGGTATCTGATAAGTTGGTAATCTACTAATTTATTGAACCTTTATTCATGAATTATTGCCATGTGTTGATGATATTTAGAGGTATTTATTGCCTTTATTAATGAAAATGCAGGTACTCTTGGTCAAGAGTAATAAACAAATGAATTAAACCCAAAGAGCTAAAAAGGAGTTGAAGTGTGAAAGAGATTGAAAAAGAAAAAAATTTGTCGAGAGGTGAAGCCATCGTACGACCCTCACAATGCAGCGTGCGGTCCATACCTCCCTTGGCACATCACCACCAAGGAAACTGGCATCACTGGTCAGAGGAGACAGAGACATGTGATGTGCATAGTGCATGGTGCAACTGCACATCGTGTCGCATATCGCGTTGCACCACTCCCAAAGGGCAATTTTGTCAAATTTCAAGTGACGCATTGGGAAGCTTCTAAAACCCTTTTTTGGGTGTGTACTTGATGCAATTGAATGGTTTTTACTTTTCTGAACACCCAAGGAAGATATCGAGAGTTTACTCTTCTCCCTTTATCTTCCCCACCTAGAATTCACCATTTTTGTAAAATTTAAGCTTAGATTTGGAGTTTTGATTTAATATGAAAGGAATTATGAGTTACCCAATAGGTATGGCTTCTTATTTCCTTAGAATGAGTAGCTAAATTCCTTGTCTAGGGGTATGTGCATGATGGGTATTTGAATTTGGGTATGGGTCTTGTTTAATTGTGCTTATTATTGATGAATTGATATGGGTCTATTGAATTCCTCAAGTTTTAATCATAAGATTGATGGTTGGAAACATTAATTAAGTTTTCTTAATTGTGTTCTTTCTTGAAAGAGGGGTTCATAATTCGGATAGGAATTTAATAGTGGGAATTTGTGCATTGACCCTTCCAGTTATTCTCGTATTTTTGTCTTTCTTGTACTCGTAGATCTTGTGTGTAGCAGCCCCAAGTAATCTATGACTTGCTGGGATCGGTAGTTTTGTGCCTGGGCCGTCTGTATGGTATTTATGGTCGTTTCCTTATTTTAGAGCTTTAAATTTGAAAATTATTGACTTCGGTCAACATTCATGGTAATTGTGCTCGAAATTGAATTCCACCAGTTCTGTTAGCTCTAGAGCGTGAACTTTGGTCTAAGAGGACCTTTTGTCGGGATCTAGGAGCTCTTCAGCTTGAAATTCTCTATCGTTCTATGTTTTTAGGCCGGTTGGGCTTGTATGGTTGACTTTGGTCAATATTTGGAAAGGACGGCCTCGGATAGAAATTCCATCAGTGTTGTGAGCTCTGGAATGTCGAGTTTGGGTTGAGTAGGTGGTTGGTTTGGGTCCCAGGTAAGCCGGGCTCATTTCGGGTGCTCGGTTGGCTTTAGCTAGTATTGACTTGGGTCAACATTCCTTCGAAATGACCTTGTATGGAAGTTTCATCAACTCCGTTGAGTCTGGAACATCGTTTCCACTCTGATAGAATTAATGGTTTTTGAATTTATGTTTCTAAGTGTGCTCGGAATTCCCCGTAGAGTTTTAGAAATATTGTAGGTTTTTTTTGTTGCAGGTGAAGGCCTCAGGCCTTAATCGCGATCACAAGCCTCCTTTATCGCGATCGCGATGAGGCACCTAGTCCCTTGTCATTTGCAATAATGACGTCCCTTTTCATGAAAGCGATGAAGCTCCCTTCCCTTTGTTCTTCGCGACCGCGTGGCTAGTACTCGCTATCGCGATGGTCTAGCCAGCGTAGTCCTCACTACTGCGAGGGGTCCCTTCGCAATCGCGATGATTGGTAACCATTATAGAGCTTGTCCCTGACATAGGATGGTTGAGCCTTAAGCTTCGACTACTCAGTCGCGAGTTAGATCCCCTCAGTTTGATGCCCCTCTTGGTGGACCAGAGGTAGAGGTTCCTGTTATCGTTTCTCTAAGTAAGGCTCTATTACCTTTGGCTTGTGATAGTAATGCTCGCATTGCGATTCTGTCCCTTCTATCATTTATTTGCGTATATGCCTACTTGCTACTTTTTTTGTTGTTTGACTACCTGAGTTGTAGTGTTTTTGTGGTATTTTATTGGTAGTTTATTCCTTAGTAGTGGATGGGGTGAGTTATCCTTGTGAGGTGTTTTACTCGGAGTTGTGGCTCATGGGTAGTTCTTGTTAGCCTCTTTTCTTGTTGGTTTTGATTCCAATTCTGTTGTGGCTCTAGACTTGTGTTGAGTCTTCTTTGTTGAGCGGCCCTAGATGGTTTTTGCCAAGGCTGTTATCTAGCATTTGGTAAGAGTCCTTGTGTTGGTTTGGTTTGGTTTTCTCGGGTGTTTAGAGTCAAACCTTTTTGTTTGATTGGTTAAGTAGTTTGGCAGGTATTTGGGTTGTTCCCATAGTCTTCCTCAGTTTTTTGTACGATTGGGTTGTGTTATTTAGGCACTCAAATGCCTTCAAACATGCCTCATCAAACAAAAACTTCACATCCTTCTCTTATAGTTTGCATAAGGGATGTGCAATCTTTGAGAAGTTCTTTATGAACCTGCAATAGAACCCAGCATGCCCTAAGAAAATTCAAATACCCTTCACTGAGATTGGAGGTGGCTATTTTTCAATCACCTCAATCTTGACCTTGTCAACCTCAATCCCTTTTTAGAAATTCGGTGCCCCAGCACAATGCCTGCTTTGACCATGAAATGGCACTTCTCCCAGTTTAGTATCAAGGTGCACTCTTCACATATTTGTAGCACACAACTCAGATGGGCTAGAGAATCTTCAAATGAATCACCTAAAATAGAGAAATCATCCATGAATACCTCAATAGTGTCCTCTACCATGTCTAAGAAGATAGATATCATACATCTTTGGAAGGTTGCTTGGGCATTACACAATCTCAATGGCATTCTTTTGAACACGAACGTCCCATATGGACAAGTGAAAGTTGTCTTCTCTTGGTCTTCAGGAGCAATCAAAATTTGATTGTATCCTAAGTAACCATCAAGAAAATAGTACCATCCTCTATCAGCAAGACGATCTAACATCTGATCCATAAATGGTATTGGAAAAAGATCCTTCTGAGTCCATGCATTCACCTTTTTGTAATCCATGCAAACACGCCAGCCTGTGACTGGTCTCATCGAAATCAGCTCGCTCTTAGCATTAGGAACCACAGTGATTCTACCCTTTTTTGACATACACTAAACTGGACTCACCCACTCACTGCCTACAATTGGATAAACCATGATTGCGTCCAGCCACTTGATAATCTACTTCTTGACCACCTCTTGCATAGGCTTATTGAATCTATGCTGATGCTCAATACTTGGGATAGAGTTTGGTTCAATCTTGATTTTATGCGTGCATATACCTGGTTGAATGCTAATGATATCTGCTATAGACAACCTAATGGCCCTCTTGAACTTCTTCAATATGGACACAAGAGCCTCAACTTGCCCATCTCCTAAATTAGCAGCAATAATTACCAGCAAGGTGTTATTGGCTCGCAAGAAAACATATCACAAGTGTTATGGATTGCCTTGAGCTCCAGGACTGGAGTCTCTTCAATGGATGGTCTTACTGGTGGAGTTACTTTGTTCTTCATGTCTAGCTCAAGCTTCTTTGGAGCATAAGAGTAAGACCCCATACCAGCAAGTGCCTCTACCATGTCAGCATACTCATTGATGTCATCCCCATCAAAATTCATTATCACGACTGCAAGTGTTTCAACACCAAGTCACTTCTCAACCAGAACTGATAACTTTTCTTCATACACAAGATAAATAACTGAGACCAAGCGTATGTCATCATGATGCTTCATTGATTGGCACAGATTGAAAGTAACTTTTTCATCATTCAACCTAAACTTCATTTGTCCTATCACCAAATCAACCAAAGCACATCATGTGGCAAGGAATGTTCGCCCAAAGATGATGGGGACCTCAAGATCTACCTCACAACCTAAAATCACAAAGTACACTAGGAAGATAAAGGACTCTACTTTCACAAAAATATCATACAAGATACCAAGTGGCCTTTTCACAGTGCAATCTGCCATCAATAGCTGCATTGTTGTCGGTGTGGGGGCTCCCAAGCCCAAATGTTTAAACATTGCCAATGGCATACGATTGATGCTTGCACCCAAGTCACATAATGCCTTGTCAAAATAGAATGCCCCAATCATGCAAGGGATAGTGAAGGCTCCAGGATCTTTCTTTTTCTGCACAAGAGAACGGGAAGCTATTGCACTACAATGGTGCCAATTGCTAGCATGATCTAAACTAATAGTGTGTTAAGACTAACTTTGATGGATCGTGAGTGATAACATGAATATGAATGTGATAAGTAGCTTAAGATAGTGCATGAACTGATAGTTAGCTAATCATTAGTCTAAACTCTGTGCCATACGTGAGTGAGCTGATTTGTATCCGTTCTTGCTGTATATGTCAATCTAGAACTTGCTTGGTTAGTCTTGCCTTGGTTGGAGAATAGTTGGGTTAGGAGATGATCATAGGCCATTTTTGAATGAAGTCCACTTAATCCAAATGACCTACCAAATGAAAAAAAATGATTCCCTTTGATCCCTGAATTTGAGCCTGAACTGATCCCTTTTTGTTGTTAGCCTATTCACCTTTCCTATTTCCTGTAAACCTTTGTTTTTGCCCCGGTCCCTCCTTCGACATTGTGTACCTCAACTCATGCTAAATGCCTAAGTTGAGGGTGGGTACTGTAAGGGTAAATAGGAAGAATAGGGTATGAAGAGACAGAGTTAGTATTGAAAAGAAAGATAACAGGTGTGGTTTGTGTGTTACAAAAGAAAAAAAAAGTGAAAAAGAAAAGAAAAAAAATGAAAAAGAAAAGAAAAAAAATGAAAAGATGAAAAAAGCGCAAAAGTGTAAATAAAAACCACACCCGATGCTTGATTAAAGTGAAAAGATAACAAAAGAGGAGAATAAGGGAGGAAAATATCGTGGTCTAGAAAGTGCAGTATAAAAAGTAAGTGTAGTGTCAAGGAGGGCATAGTTACTATTATCCAAATATACCATACCCGTCCCTGAACCTAACTTACAAGCCTAACAAATTCCTATGGTTATCTTAACCTGACTGTTTGAAAGCCAAGGCATAGAAAATAAGGGAAAGGTTATAGTATTGTACATGTACCGCTTGAACTTCTTTGCGAGAGTGAGTGTGTTCCCAGTCCCTGTTTATTGAATGCAATTCAGTATGAGCGGGACTTCTTTGCTATAAGGGCACTAGAGTAGACTGTGATTGGGAAATGGGAAGATCTAGGATAGGCGGCCAACCTCTTAAGGTAAGATAAAGGGCCAGGCATGGTGGGGTAGGAGCATCCAGTCGGCAGACTTATCAGATGAATATGTATGCTGGCTTGTTGATAACGCTCAAATACACTCTCCAATAGAGGTGATTGCAATCGTCAGAGCAAAACACATTTATATTCCCAACAGATGTCGGGGTCGTACCCACAGAGAATAATATAGTCACGATCGAGATAGAAAGAATCTAAGCAACTTATTGAAGTTCAATTAACAAAAAGGGGAAGATATCTAAAAAGCGGGTTTTAGACTAAAAACTAAAGATAAAGAAAATCAAATAAAAGATAGGTTTTGATCAATGGCTTTCACCTTGCTTTCGTCAAGCAAGGGCAACAAGGGAGACTTGGGAAATGGGAATTCAACTCACAAGACTTGCACCCGATCAACACATGGGTAGTCTTGGCTAAAGGTGTACTTAACCATATTTGGACCAATCAAGCAACTATCCCTATGGGTTCTCTCGAATCACTACGAGTGTGCAATAAACAATAATTTAACTTGGGTGAGTTGGGGTATTTCTAAACTTAACTCTTAGATGGGAGTTTCCGGCAATCAAACTATCTCTAGCCTTGATCTAGAGTGGAAACCCCAAATCCCCACTATTGAATCTTCCCGAATTTAGGGAAATCCTTTCTCAAGCAAAAACCCAAATTAGAATGCTAAGTTAATATTTGCAACCATTAACTATAAATTCAAGCATGGAGGATTCAATAGACCAAAATAATTAATCAAAAGCAAAATCTATATATGAATTCAATCTCCAAACAAGTATTATCTCTAATACAAACCCAAGTTTCAATTCAACAAATACACCAATAAAATAGCAATTAAGAACAAGAGTGGAAGAATGGAAACTAAAGATATTACAATAAAGAGCATCCAAATCTTCACTCCTATGGTGTTGGTTGATGAACTTGCTCTCCAATCTTTCCAAAAGTTGTGAGAATATTCAAAGAATATCCAAAGATACCTTCCCAATCTACTGAGAAGAGTTTTACGTGAATTGGGGTTTCCAAAAGTGTGAAATTTCGAAACTATCTAGCTGCCTCCGTTTTCCTTCTTCGCCTACGCGACAGGTCCACCGCGTACCCGAAGTGTCTTTCTCTGGTTGATCTTCGCATATGCGGTACGTGAGTCACATTCGCGGAGCTTTGCTTCAGTTGACCTTCGCGTACGCGCGTGGGACACCGCGTTCACAAAGAAATGTGCTTCTTCCAGTCACTTGCTTCTCCGAATAGCTTCCTTTTGACTTGTTTTCATTCGAATTCTTCTCGAACACTTCTAAAACACAGAGACCTACAAAATAAAAGTAATCCGTGTCATTTACACTATTTTCCCACTTTAATATTAGCAAAAAGCGTAAGTTTAAGAGTTAAATAAGTAGGTAGAATACCAACTTATTAAACCCCTAAACTTGAACTATTGCTTGTCCTCAATCAACTAAAAATTCTAACTCAAGAGGCACGCAACACAAGTGCAAAAAGAATACCACAAGCCAAGGAAAAACCCATTTCATGCACCAAGCATGACTTCGATTGGTACTAATGATTAGTCAATCACACGATAAGAAGCATTCCCCTCTATTCAAAACACAATTCAAGGATGCAATGGAACTATAAGAACAACCAAGTGAAAACAACCAATCCTCAAGATGTGAGTCAAACCACTAGCTTAACAAAACATGCTCAATTGACTCATTTTTGGAGTTTATGAATATCACCAACTATCCTAATTCACATGCCCTCACAAGAACGAAAGTCCCAAAAACACATTATGTACAAAGACAATCACATGGGACAAATACAAAAACACTCACAGTCACAAGGACGTTCAAGTGCTAACAAGTATGAACCATAGGCTTGCCCTTATTTTTATATGCCACTAGCCCCAAAAACAATCGTTCGGAGATCTCAAAGGACTTTTCTAAGCTTGTAATGTAGGCTCGGGGAAGGGTAGCATATGCATTTGGACTCAAGTGACTACATCCTCTTCAAACTTTACACAACTTTTTCAATTCAAAATCGAAGCCATTTCTTTCATTTTCATTCAACACAGGGCACCATTTCACTTCATTTTATTTGAAGCCCCAATTCTTATCATTTTCTTCACCTTGGAGGATTTTATTTCTTTCCTTTCCTTTGATTTTATTTTCAAACATCTTTCTTCTTTTTTGGCAATTCTTTTTATGCAACACACCAAGATAAGCTCAATTAGCACTCCTCTAAGGTACCTTTTATCAACCCCCAAACTTAGGCTTTTAGCCTCTATTTCACACTTGTGGAGTTCAAGGAGGGACGGATTCAAAAAAGGGATTCATTGTAAAAATGGTTCAAGGCTTGTACCGAGGTTTCCAAAGAAGAGATATTAGGCTCAAGAGGGGTGACTAAAGGTTCAATTTAAGTACAATGGTGGCTTTTAAGGCTAAGTAGGCTTCAATAATCACAATGAAGGCCAAAAATCATTTCTCCAACCAAAATTAATCAAGACTAGCATTAAAGACTAACTGGGCAAGTTTTAGTTAACACAAGCAAGCACAAGAATTATTCAACTAAACCTCACCACACATGGCATGCGAATGATTCAAGAAGGATCGATTTTAACTTCCTAAACAAGAACAAAGAGGAGACATTTTATATTATCATCGCTAATGGGCTAAGAGTCACAATAAGATCAAAGGGGTTGTCACAAACATCATTCTTTTCCATGCTTATTTCACTTAGCATGCAAAACTACTTCATTAGTACTAAACAAGTCAATCGCAACCAAAACCTCAAAAGACGAAAATTTACCCTTAAGAATAACGTCACTCAGTCCATCATTCGGCCAATTCATCTATCTAAATCTGTAACACCCTGGAAATAGACCCAGCTTTTAAACTCAGGACTTGCAGAAATTTTAGAACTTCTAGGAATCACGAGTCAAGTCCATGAGCCATGGGTGGTTCCACGAGTCATGGAAGTGACTCGTGATTCCAGTTCTGCAGACCATCCTCAGGTCTGAAAACCACGAGTCAGTTTCACGACTCGTGAAGGTTTCCACGGTCGTGGAACTAAACCGTGGAACTCAGACAAGGAGTGGTCAAGTCCCCTGATTTCTATGACTTAGCTCTACGACTCATGTAAGCTTCCATTAGTCGTCCTGTTGAGTCGTAGAAAACCTTCAGCAGCCTGAAATCTTAGGCAGTTTCCATGAGAAGGAACCACGGGTCATGGTTGGGTCTACGAGTCGTAGACTTCACCTATGGAACCTGAAGCCGAACCTTTTTAACTGTTTTTCTAAATTAAGTCCTGGGGGAATACCCTTTTTAACTCCTAAGTGAGGTCATTTTTACTATTTCAAGAAGGGTTTTCACCCTTATCATCCTAAGTCTCTTCTAAATCCTTCATTCACCTCCCAAAAAGGAAAAGAATTCCCCCAAGCTCAAGGTCTCAATCTTCAAGTTCAAGTCTCCTAAGTCTTTCCAATTCAAGTGGGTTAGATCCAATCAAGGTATGTGGGTATTCAACAATGAGTTCCTTTCACCGTTGTCCCCAAAACCCCCAATTCTTACTTTGAATTATGAACTTGTGAAATTAGGATTTTGATTAAAATTGGGGAAAACTTATAGAATCAGTTTTTATGCATCAATTCATGATTTCTTATGGTTTATCTATGATTTTATTAAGATTCCTTAATTTGTTTCAAAAGCCCATGTATTAAAGTTGAATTCTATCATGATTCCATTGAATTGCATAGTTTTAAGTGAAAGTTTACATGTTTAGATAACATGCCCTTATGTATTTTATGAAATTGCATGCCCACCTATTCAAGTATGAATTTAGAGAGGAAAAGTATATTTTGAGTTATGGCTATGCACATTCTTTAGATGTATGATTTTGAATTGCATAACATCGGATATGTCCTATTGATTTTCAAACAGTTTTGACATCAGATATGTCACCAGTTTATAAACAGTTTTGACATCAGATATGTCACCAGTTATGAACAGTTTTGACATCAAATATATCACCAGTTATGAACAGTTTTGACATCAGATATGTCACCAGTTATGAATAGTTTTGACATCAGATATGTTACCAGTTATGAACAGTTTTTGCATCAGATATGCCCCATATGTGAGCTATATGTATATATTTTGGGAATAGTATTTAGCACCGAGATAGATCGGGTGAGAGTACCCTTAGTACCAAAACTATGTGTTCCTGTAGGTTTGCAAGTCCCCTTTGTTGGGCATCAGTTTTTAGTGATCATGCCTTTATACCTTGGCAAGGTATATTGGGTCGTCTCGATGGGGCGTATACATCGAATTCCATGTAGCTCACATAGTCTATGTCGGTTAGAGAACCTCCCACATAAATAGTTTATGCTTTAAAGGTGTACTTGACTCTTATTCCGATTTCAGACTCTTGTTTATGATCATGTTTTCATCTTATGGTGTTTCATAGAGTCATTTGCATCCAATTTTACTTTTAAAGTATGATTTCGATTGCTAAAGCATACTAATCATGTTTTAAACTATTTATCATGTTCATGCATCTCTCACATACTCGGTACATCCTATAGTACTGACGTATATCTTGTGATGTATCCTTTGATGATGCAGATTCAGGTGTACCTCCTCAGATTCGTGGCTAGAGTTTCCCGGCCACTCCCAGATAGCTGTTGGTGTGTCCTATTAGGTTGAGGACTAGTTATGTTTCTAGCTCTGTTAGCTTTTCATTTTTGTACTTCTAGTTAGCTAAGGTTTTGTCCTAGCAACTCTTTATTTCATGAGTAGAGGCTTTTCAGACATACACAATATTTGAGTCCTCTTATGGATCTTGTATTCCTATTTGACTTGATTCTACATGTATGTTATTCTGACTTTATCTATTATGCTTCCGCTTATATTTTATTATGCTTGAGAATGCTATAACCAAGAGCTATCTTGGGATCCTTATGGTCCAAAGTCTGACATTACATCTAGAGGGTGACCTCGGGGTGTGACAAAATTGGTATCAGAGCCAGGTTCCAGAGTCCTAGGATGTCTGAAAGCCGCATCGAGTAGAGTCTCCTTCATGTGTGCGAAGCGCGCCATACATATGAGAGGGAAGCTATGAGATGTCTTAGAAAACTTCACTTCTTTCATGATCATGTCATGCGATAGAGCTTAACTCTTATGTTCCTTTAATCCTCATCTTGTACGTTAAATATTATGCCTCCTCGATATGCTATGCCTCCACGAGCTACTCGGAATGCTATTCCTCCCCTTCTGGTCCCCGATGTAATGAATAAGGAATTCAAAAATGCCATCCATTTGCTAGCCCAGACTTTAGCCACAAAGGCAAATCAGCAGGCTCCTTCCCCCATTCATCCTCAAGGTGGGGTAGCAGCCTAAGTTTGTGACTTTGTCCGGATGAACCCACCCGAATTCTGGGGTTCAAAAGTGAGTGAGGACCCACTCAACTTTATTGATAAAGTGAAGAAGATATTCTAGGTGATGAAAGTGGTTGGGGTTGATTGTGTTGAGCTTGCATCCTATCAACTCAAAGATGTAGCTCATATTTGGTTCACACAATGGAAGGAGGCTAGGATGAGGGACATGGTCCTCATGACTTGGGAGTGTTTTGAGAGGGCCTTCCTTGATAGGTTCTTTCCCCGAGAATTGAGGCAAACGAAGGTGGAGTAATTTGTGAACTTGAGACAGGGGTCGATGTCGGTTCAAGAGTATAGTCAGAAGTTCACTCAATTGTATAGGTATGCTCCCTCCATGGTAGCAGACCCGCATGATCAAATGAGCAAGTTTATATATGGAGTTTCTGATACTGTGAAGAAAGAGTGTAGGTTTGCCTTGTTGTTGAGTGATATGAATATTTCCCGACTCATGACTTATGCCCATCAGATCGAGGGTGACAAGCTTAGAGAGATGGCAAGGGAGAACAAAAGAGCTAGATTTGAGGGTTTGAGATTTAGCCATCAGAGGTCCGGAGGTGGACATCGCTCCTCGTTCCAGAAGAAGTCATCAGGCCCTGTTCATTTTTCTGCTAGTGCTCCTACCCAGGCCCAGAGGCCTCGTCATGATCAGGGTGGTAAAGGATCTGGTTCCTATTCCCAGTCTCAAGGTAGTGTTGCTAAGGGATCTTCCTACCCAGCTTGTGTTAAGTGTGGGAAGAATCACCCCGGTGAGTGTTTTGCTGGTAGAGAGGGTTGTTTTGGGTGTGGTCTGACTGGGCACCATATCAGAGATTGCCCTTCAACTAAGAAGGGACAGTGAGGTAGGACTCAGTCTACCCCAGCAACTTCAGGAGGTAGACTAGCCCAGCAGGGCACAACTTCTAGTTCTGGTGGTCAGCGCCAGAACCATCTCTATGCTATGTCCTCTTGTCAGGATCAGGAGAGTTCCCCAGATGTGGTCACTAGTGTGTTGAAAGTCTTCTCTTTCGATGTATATGCTTTGTTGGATACCTGTGCTTCCTTATCTTTTGTGACCCCTTATATAGCAGGCAAATTCGAAGTATGTACTGAATTGCTTTTAGAACCCTTTTGTGTTTCTACTCTTATTGGTGAGTCAGTCTTAGCCAAAAGAATCTACCAAAATTTCCCTATCTCAGTCCTTCATAGAGTCACTTCACCGGATCTTGTAGAGTTAGAGATGACTAATTTTGATGTTATTCTTGGTATGTATTGGTTGTATGCATGTTATGCTTCTGTTGATTGTCGTACTCGGGTTATTAGTTCAAGTTTCCTAATGAACTCGTTTTAGAATGGTAAGGTAGTCCCCCTTCCTCGAGAGGTCGTTTCATATCTTATATTAAGGCTAGGAAGATGATTTCAAAGGGGTATGTGTATCACATAGTGTGGGTTATGGACATGGAGTATGAAACCCCATCCCTTTAGTATGTTCCTGTTGTGAATAAATTCCCAGAAGTGTTTCTCGATGATTTTCCCAGAGTCCCTCCCGAGCAAGAGATAGACATTGGGATAGATCTTCTACCAGATATGAATCCTATCTATATTCCTCCCTATAGAATGGCTCTCGTTGAACTCAAAGAATTGAAAGATCAGTTGAAGGATCTTCTTGATAAAGGTTTCATCAGGCCTAGCATTTCTCCATGGGGTTCCCCAGTTTTGTTTGTTCGAAATTGTTAGTTAAACAAGGTCACAATCAAGAATAAGTATCCCATTCCTAAGATTGAGGACTTGTTCGATCAGCTTCAGGGTGCTAGATTCTTTTCCAAAAATTTGACCTTAGATCCGGTTATCATCAGCTACGTTTTAGAGAGTGGGATATCCCGAAAATAGCCTTCAAAACTCGTTATGGTCATTATGAATTTGTTGTGATGTCTTTTGGTCTAACAAATGCTCCTGCAGCTTTTATGGATTTGATGAACCGTGTATTCAAGTAGTATTTGGATATGTTTGTGATTGTTTTCATTGATGATATCCTCATCTACTCTCGGAGTGAAGAGGAGCATGTAAACCACTTGAGGGTTATGTTGAAAACTCTCAAGGATAGACAGTTGTTCGCTAAGTTTAGCAAGTGTGAGTTTTGGATGCAGTCTATTGCTTTTCTGGGTCATATGGTGACTAAAGATGGTATTCAGGTAGATTCTCAAAAGATAGAGGCAGTAAAGAACTGGCCTAGACCAACTTCCCCGTATGATATTAGGAGCCTTTTAGGTTTGGCTAGTTCCTACAGAAGGTTTGTGGAAGGATTTTATTCCATTGCTTCCCCGTTGACCCGATTGACTCAGAAAAAGGTAAAATTTTAGTGGTACGACTTGTGTGAGAAGAACTTTCAGGAACTAAAGACTAGATGACCACAACTCTAGTGTTAGCTCTACCCGAGGGCCTAGATGACTTTGTTGTGTATTGTGATTCTTCTAGGATTGGTTTAGGTTGTGTTTTGATACAGCGTGGTAAGGTGATTGCTTATGGTTCTAGACAACTTAAGACTCATGAGAAGAACTATCCTACTTATGATCTTGAGTTGGCAGCCCTGGTCTTTGCTTTGAAGATTTGGAGACACTACTTGTATGGTGTGCATGTGGATGTATTCACCTATCACAAGAGTCTTCAGTATGTGTTCACTCAAAAGGAATAGAATTTGCGACAAAGAAGATGGCTTGAGCTTCTTAAGAATTATGATATGAGTGTACTTTACCATTCGAGTAAGGCCAATGTCATGGCGGATGCTTTGAGTAGATTGTCCATGGGAAGTGTGTCTTTTGTTGATAATGGGAAAAAAGAATTGGTTAAGGAGGTTCATAGGCTAGCTTGGTTGGGAGTTTGCCTTATGAACTCGATAGAAGGTGGTGTAATTGTACAAAATGGTGCTGAATCATCTTTGCTAGCTGAGGTGAAGGCAAAGCAAGATGAGGATCCCATTCTATTTCAGCTTAAGGGTGCAGTTCATCAGCAGCGAGTGGATGTTTTCTCCGAAGGGAGATGGTGTGCTTCGTTACTAGGGTCGCTTATGTGTGCCAGATGTAGATGGGTTGAGACAGAAGATTCTGACTGAGGCTCACAGTTCTAGATATTTCATTCATCTGAGTGCTACTAAGATGTACCGTGATCTACGAGAAGTCTTTTGGTGGAATGGTATGAAGAGAGATATAGCCGGGTTTGTGGCTAAGTGTCCCAACTGTCAGCAAGTATAGGTGGAGCATTAAAGATCGGGTGGCATGATTCAAAATATTAACTTTCCCACTTGGAAATGGGAAGCAGTCAATATGGACTTTACTACTGGTTTGCCTCATACTCGAAGGCAACATGATTCGATTTGGGTGATTGTCGACCGGATGACCAAGTCATCCCAAATATCCTCATCTCTTTCCTTCCGACTCAGTTTCAGCTTGAGGTACTAGTTTCCTCCTTAGTATGTCACTCTGATTCTATTCTATCAGTTCCTTTCATGATTCTAGCATGCACCAATTTTTACGAAGTAAGTTTATCATGTTTACAAGTTAAAAAGTTCAGTTTTTATGTTTACTCTTTGATTTCCAGGTCCTATTGATGGTTGGGCTGTTTTCTCTTCAGTTTTCCGTTGTTTGGTCTTCATTCGAGGATGAATGATTCCAAAGGGGAGATATTGTAACACCTCAAAAATATTCCCAGTCTAAGGGAAGTGTTGCTAAGGGGCATTCTTTCCCTATTTGTACCAGGTGTGGGAAGAATCACCCGGGAGAGTGTTGTTTGGTCACGGGTGCATGCTATGGGTGTTGACAGAATGTACACTTGCTTAGAGATTTCCCTTCAGCTAAGAAGGGGCAGGGAGGTGGTAGGACTCAGTCTACCCCAGCAACTTCAGGAGGTCGACCAGCCCAATAGGGCACAACTTCTAGTTCTGGTGGTCAGTGCCAGAACTGCCTTTATGCTATGTCCTCTCGTCAGGATCAGGAGGGTTCCCCAGATGTGGTTATTGGTATGTTGAAAGTCTTCTCTTTTGATGTGTATGCTTTGTTGGACCCCGGTGCCTCCTTATCTTTTGTGACCCCTTTTGTAGCATGCAAGTTTGAAGTTTGTTCTGAATTGCTTTTAGAACCCTTTTGTGTTTCTACTCCTGTTGGTGATTCAGTCCTAGACAAAAGAATCTACCAAAATTGCCCTATCTTAGTCCTTCATAGAGTCACTTCAGCGAACCTAGTAGAGTTGGAGATACTGATTTTGATGTTATTCTTGGTATGGACTAGTTGTATGCATGTTATGCTTCTGTTGATTGCCGTACTCGGGTTGTCAGTTTCAAGTTTCCTAATGAACCCATCCTAGAGTGGCAAGGTAGTCCCCCTTCATCGAAAGGTCACTTCATATCTTATCTTAAGGCTAGGAAGATGATTTCTAAGGGTTATGTCTATCATATTGTTCAGGTCATAGACACGGAGTACGGAACCCCATCTCTTCAGTTTGTTCCTATTGTTAATGAATTTCCAGAAGTGTTCCCCGAGGATTTTCCCAGAGTCCCTCCTGATCGGGAGATCGACTTTGGGATAGATCTTCTTCCGGATACGAATCCTATCTCTATTCCTCCCTATAGAATGGCGCCGGCAGAACTTAAGGAATTAAAGGATCAGTTAAAGGATCTACTTGATAAGGGTTTCATCAAGCCTAGAATTTCTCCATAGGGTGCTCCGGTTTTGTTTGTTCAGAAGAAGGATGGCTCTCTTAGAATTTGTATTGACTACCGCCAGTTGAACAAGGTCATAATCAAGAATAATTATCCCATTCCTAGGATTGATGACTTGTTCGATCAGCTTCAGGGTGCTAGTTTTTTCTCCAAGATCGACCTTAGGTCCGATTATCATCAGCTTCGTGTTAGAGAGTGTGATATTCCAAAGACAACCTTCAGGAATCGGTATGGTTATTATGAATTTGTTGTTATGTCTTTTGGTCTAACTAATGCTCCTGCAACCTTTATGGATTTGATAAACCGTGTGTTCAAGCAGTATTTGGATATGTTTGTGATCGTTTTCATAGATGATATCCTCATCTACTCTCGGAGTGAGGAGGAGCATGCGAAATACTTGAGGGTTGTGTTGTAAACTCTCAAGGATAGGCAGTTGTTTGCTAAGTTTAGTAAGTGTGAATTTTGGATGCAGTCTGTTGCTTTTCTGGGTCATATTGTGACTAAAGATGGTATTCGGGTTGATACTTAAAAGATAGAGGCAATCAAGAACTGGCCTAGACCTACTTCTCCGTCTGATATTAACAGCTTTTTGGGGTTGGATGGTTACTACAGGAGGTTTGTGGAAGGGTTTTCTTCTATTGCTGCTCCTTTGACCCAATTGACTTAAAAGAAGGTAAAATTTCAGTGGTCCGACTTGTGTGAGAAGAACTTTTAGGAATTGAAGACTAGATTGACCATAGCTCCGGTGTTAGCTCTACCCGAGACTTAGAGGATTTTGTTGTGTATTGTGATGCTTCTAGGATTGGTTTGGGTTGTGTTTTGATGCAGTGTGGTAAGGTGATTGCTTATGCTTTGAGATATCTTAAGACTCATGAGAAGAACTATCGTACTCATGATCTTGAGTGGGCAGCCGTGGTCTTTGCTTTGATCAATTGGAGACACTACTTGTATGGTGTACATGTGGATGTATTTACCGATCATAAGAGTCTCCAGTATGTGGTCACTCGGAAGGAGTTGAATTTGCGATAAAGGAGATGGCTCGAGCTCCTTAAGGATTATGATATTAGTGTGCTTTACCATCTGGGTAAGGCCAATGTCGTGGCGGATGCCTTGAGTAGATTTTCCATGGGAAGCGTGTCTTCCGTTGATGATGGGAAAAAGGAATTGGTTAAGTAGGTTCATAGGCTAGCTTGATTGGAAGTTCGCCTTATGGACTCGATAGAAGGTGGTGTGATTGTACAAAATGGTGCGTAATCATCTTTGGTAGCTAAGGTGAAAGCAAAGCAAGACAAAGATCCCATTCTACTCCAGCTTAAGGGTGCAGTTCATCAGCAGCGGGTGGAGGTTTTCTCCCAAGGGGGAAATGGTGTACTTCATTACCAGGGTTGCTTGTGTGTGCCAGATATTGATAGGTTGAGAGAGCAGATTCAGACTGAGGCTCACAGTTCTAAATATTCTATTCATCCGGGTGCTATTAAGATGTACCGTGATCTACTGAAAGATTTTTGGTGGAACGGTATGAAGAGGGACATAGCCGGGTTTATGGCTAAGTGTCCCAACTATCAACAAGTAAAGGTGGAGCATCAAAGGCCGGGTGGCATGATTCAGGATATTGACCTTCCCACTTTGAAATGGGAAGCAATCAATATGGACTTTATTACTGGTTTGCCTCGTACTCAAAGGCAACATGATTCCATTTGGGTGATTGTCGATCGGATGACCAAGTCATCCCACTCCTTGGCTGTTAAAACTACTGATTCAGCAGACGACTATGCTAGACTCTACATTCAGGAGATAGTTCAATTGCATGGTTTTCCCTTGTCCATCATTTCTGACAGAGGTCCTTAGTTTACATCTCAGTTTTGGAGATCATTTCAGAAAGGTCTTTGACAGACGGCCAGGCAGAGTACACTATTCAAACTTTGGAGGATATGTTGAGAGCGTGTGTGATTGACTTCAAAGGTAATTCGGATGATCACTTACCTCTTATCGAGTTTGCCTATAACAACAACTTTCACTCAAGCATCCAGATGGCTTCATATGAGGCACTTTATGGCCGGAGGTGTAGATCTCCTATTGGTTGGTTCGAGGTTGGTGAGCCAGCCTTGATTTGTCCAGATTCTATGCATGAGACCATGGAGAAGGTTCTTCTTTTTCGAAAAAGGTTGAAGACCGATCAGAGTCGACAAAAATCTTATGCGGATGTGAGGATAAGGGACTTGGAATTTGAGGTTGATGATTGGGTTTTCCTTAAGGTGTCACCCATGAAGGGCGTGATGAGGTTTGGAAAGAAAGGAAAGCTTAGTCCCCATTTTGTAGGTCCTTATTGGATTTTGAGGAGAGTTGGTAGCATTGCGTATGAGTTGGAGTTGCCAATGAAGTTGGAAGCGGTTCACCCTATTTTCCATGTTTCCTTGTTAAAGATGTGTGTTGGTGATCCGAGGTTGATTGTCCCTTTGGAGGATGTGGGTGTGAAGGATAGTCTCACCTATGAGGAGGTTCCCGTGGAGATCCTTGATCGTCATATTCATAGGTTGAGGAACAAAGAAGTCACTTTGATGAAGGTCCTTTGGAGGAATCAGCTTGTAGAGGGTGCTACTTGGGAAGCGTAAGAGGCCATGAAGGTCAAATATCCTCATCTCTTTCATTCCGATTCAGTTTCAGCTTAAGGTACTAGTTTCATCCTCAGTATGTCCCTCTGATCCTATTCCATCAGTTTCTCTCATGATTCTAGCATGCATCCATATTTTATGAAGTTAGTTTATCATGTTTTCAAGTTCAAATGTTCAGTTTTTATGTTTACTCTTTGATTTCCTTGTTCTGTTGCTGGTTGGGATATTTCCTCTTTAGTTTTCCTTTGTTTAGTATTCATTCAAGGACGAATGATCCCAAGTGAGAGATATTGTTACACAAATGAAACCAACTATCTAAGTTGAAATCTCAGAAAAATTCCATATTTCAGGAATGATGGGTCCAAACCACGGGCCGTGGAATGGAATCGTGATTCCTGTCTGTTTGGTTCAGCCTCTGTTCTGGAACCATGAGTAGGTTCTACAGACCGTAGTTCAAACCAAGAGTCTGTCTTGTCCACTCGTGGAACATAGATCAGAGGAGTGGCAAATCCCTCAAGTTTCACGACTCACTTCTATGACCCATCATTTGAATGACGTACCGTCGTTTTGGCTCGTGGTTTGACCCAGAGACCAGCTGAGTCCCCAGAAATGATGACTCTAAACGATGACCCATCATTTGTTCTACGGGTCCGTCCTGTTGACCCATAGAAATGCTTCTGCAGCCTAATGGTTTGGCCAAAAACCACGGATGGAAACCACGAATCGTGGTTTGTTCTACGGTCCGTGAAATCCACCCGTGGTCACTGGAAGTCAACTTTTAACAACTTTTCTAAATTATTTTCCAGGGGTATTTTAGTTATTACCCACCCTTTTAACTCCTAAGTGAGGTCATTTTGGCTATTTCAAGTAGGTTTTTCACCCTTATTAGCCAAAGTTCCTTCTCATTACTTCACTCTTCTCCGAAAAAGGAAAAGAATCCCCCAAGCTCAAGGTCTCAAGCTCTAAGTTCAAGCCTCCTAAGTATTTCCAATTCAAGTGGGTCATCTTCAATCAAGGTATGTGGGTAATCAACAATGGGTTCCTTTCACCCTTGTGCCCAAAACCCGTATTTCAACTTTTGATTTCATGGTCTTCAAATTAGGGTTCTTATCCAATCTTCATGTGTTTTGTTAAATATGGTCTTCTCATGATTTGATTATGAAACTACTATTAAAATTGCATGATTTCATATGGGTTTCTACATGTTAACTCTTATTTCATGAATTGAAGTTTAACCATGAAAATCTCTACATGCATAAAGTTGATTTGAGTAATTTGGGTTTTGATAAGCATGTTCCTTATAGATTTTCAAGCATGTGCATGCCTAGTTCCTACGATTCTATGAAAGTATATGTTTTATGAAAATTGAACTAGAGCCATACAAATTTTACAAGTCATGAAGTATGCAAGTCTTCCTATGTTATGAAGTATGATGCAAGATAAGACACCCGATGTTCCATCAATGCTCATGAATCAATTTCAAAACACTAATTTATGAGTAGTATGACGATCCGGGGTATGAAAATATTATGAACAAGTATTAACAAGTTTGGCATTTGATATGTCATATGTATGTGAGCTCATGTCATGTATATATATGTTTTGGGAGTAGTATTTAGCACCGAGTTGGATCGGGTGAGAATACCCTTAGTCCCAGAACTACGTGCCACCGTAGGTTGCCCTTTTGAGACTTATGATTACAGGATCCTTGTATGAAATGGTTCTAACCTTGGCCTGTTAGAACAACTCTTTCAGTGTGGGTGCAAGACACTGAACTCCATGTAGCTCAGCATGGTTTAATGTCGGTTAAGAGAAACTCCCGCATGCTTATTTTACGCTATGAAGTTATATGACCTTATATTTGAAACTTAAACCTTTTTCATGACTTATGCTTCTTATCTTATTACTTGTTCATGTATTTCTCTTTATGTGATGAATCACTTTAAGCATGTTTTAAACTGTTTTGTCATGATTTATGCATCGCCCTCATACTCAGTACATTCCATAGTACTGACGCATATCTTGTGCTGCATCCTTTGATGATGCAGATTCAGGTGTTCCTTCTCAGACTCGTGGCTAGAGTTCCCAGGCCACATCTTATCAGCTGGTGGTGAGTCCTCTTAGGTCGAGGACTATATATGTTCGTAGTTATGTTAGCTTCTTAACTCTGTACTTCGAGTTAGCTAGGTTCTTGTCCTAGAAACTCCTTATGTCATGTAGAGGCTTTCTAGACATAGACAGTATCTGAAGTTCTTTCTAGACTTTGTATCGTTATGTGATTCCAGACTTGTCTATTATGTTATCTACTTTTGGAGTTCCCCTATTATTCTTCCGCTCTTATTTATTGTTATGCTTGAGTATGCTATGACCAAGGAGTTAGCTTGGGGCACTTGTTGTCCCAAGTCCCGTGTTACGTCCGGGGGGTGACCTCAGGGCGTGACAACCCCAACATCATAGCACAACTGAGTCACCAATAAGGGGAAGAAAATACTTTTTGACCTTCCACTAGCCACCTCTACCATCTGGGCCAAAATATAGTGCCCAACATTCACATCTATGTCATCCATGAGGGCTACAACCATCAATTCTCAGTCAGGGGTCACATCAGTGTCATGATAGGATGATATGATCCTCGCACAGATAATCAAAAGCCAAGATTTGGCTTCTGCAGTGAACTCATGTGAATCAACCCCCTTTTGCGAGGTCAACCAATTCGAAGTCACCCCATCATGCAACTTGTCAACCAACCACTGGTGTCCTTATGCTTTTGATTTTGCAATGTAAACCACATTATCAGCATATGGAAGGTTGTAAAGTTCATTCATGATTTTGGGGCTGAAACTCACTTGGACACCACTAATGGTAGTGACTAATGCGCTCTTGAAGTCGGTGATCGAACCATTAGCATAGAACTCTGTGACCACTATGTCGTTAGCCATAATAGGTTGAGGACCAAAGAAAATCTACCCTTGCTCCACCAATCTCTTATAGAACGCCGACATTTTACCTTCAACTTTGTCCAAGTTGATTCTTTTCTACCTAACAAAGGGCTTGGATAAGAGCTCATCATACCGACGCTCACATGATGCCGCTAGGAATCTATCCTGATTATAATTCTCCTACATTTCCACCTCTGGAATATTTTCAACTTCATTGTCACTATCGTTGGAGGCCATTTTTGGGATCAAAGTACCTACAAAACAAACCAACATGTTAAAAGTTCTTGGGGACACTTAAAACAATGTATTATGAAGTACTTAGGCCAAAGAAATAGCTGGAAAAAAATTCTGAGGTGGGCTGTGCGGAGCTACTGTTTTGGCACAGCCAGACATTCCTTCTTCGCGTTCGCGGCCAGGTGGCGGTGTTCGCAAAGAGGAATTTTATTTTTCAGAAATTTTCTCCTTCACAAACGCGGCCATGCGACTGCGAACATGAAGGCCATCTTGTTCGCCCAGATCAGTGCCTGTTTGAGGCATTTTCTCAAACACTTGGCAGGCACAATTCATTTAAGTAATTTTATGCTCGTTATGCTCATGCTAATCACCACATTTTTGAACTCTTGCACACACTTCACCCACCTCAATTTGCAATTACCCAACGGTGTTCTTATGAAGTTAAATTCCAAAATCTCCATTTTTTACCTTTGATAGAACAAATAGGGCAAAAAGAGTAAAATTTATGACAATATTTAGAACAGATGAGTCTCATACCTGATGGATTGCACTTGTGATTCAATGAATAGAAGAACTTGATGGAATTATTGTATACCAAAGGAGGAGTATTTTGTTTTGTGAAGCAAAAACTTATGAATCCTTTTGATTTTTGAACATTTTAACTTACCTGGAACTGCCTAGAAGCATCGCGTTCGTGAGCGGTCCGGCACTTTCGCAATATCTAGTTGGTTCACTGGCCTTCACGTTCATGGACGGTCCACCGCGTTTGCAAAGAAGAAGTGCTGGAATAGATTTTTCACATTTCTCTCCAGCTTACTGCTTGTGATGTGTGATGTTGGGTGCGACGAGCACTTTGTGAGGTGCAAAATGCAACATGCTAATGTTTTTGATCAGTTCACTGTTTGCTTGTGTAATGGCATGTGCGACAGGCACTCTTTCAGGTGTGAAAAGTACATTTTTTAGAGGTATTTTTTGGTGCTCCTCAATACTTGGTTCCTCTTCTCATTCGTTTGGGTACCTAAAGACAAACCAAAGAGAAAAAAAAGTAAAGTAAAGCATAAAAAATTATGGGTTGCCTCTCATCAAGCGCACAATTAACGTTGCGACGCGACACAAGTTACCTCATCATTTGGATCTCCATTTGAAGGATTTGAACCTTTGACCTAAACTTGAATCAAACTTCTGGTGACATTCCCGGGGTGAAGATTTGAACCTGAGAAGGCCATTCTCTTGATTTCGCATTTCACACTTTTTAGCCTTCAAGTGAGGAAGGTCTCCTTTCCTTCTTTCCACGAAAAACTTAAAACTGGATAAACCTTCATCCATCCTCCTTCCAAGATTTTCCAAAACCTTGATTACTTTGAATTTTGTCCATTCAATCAAACTTAAGGTTGAAAAATGGTTGGAGGGGGATTCGGGCATCTCCACCTTCAATCTCGCCTCATTCATAACATCCTCACTTTGAGATGCCATGGCATCATTCAATATAACAAAAATAAACAAGATAAAAACAACTATTCACAAAATTGAACTAGAGTAAGTAAACTCAAATTCTAAACTAAATCAATATGCCAAATTGTTCCCCGGCAACAACGCCATTTTTGATAACGCTCAAATAAACTCTCCAATGGAGGTGATTGGAATCGTTAGAGCAAAACACATTTATATTCCCAACAGATGTCGGGGTTGTACCCAAAGAGAACAATGTAGTTGCGATCTAGCTAATAAAGAATCTAAGCAACTTATTAATGTTCAATTAACAAAAAGGGAGTTTTAGACTAAAACCTAAAGATAAAGAAAATCAAATAAAAGATAGGTTTTGATCAATGGCTTTCACCTTTCTTTCGTCAAGCAAGGGCAACAAGGGAGACTTGGGAAATGGGAATCAACTCACAAGACTTGCACGCAATCAACACATGGGTAGTCTTGGCTAAAGGTGTACTTAACCATCTTTCTACCAATCAAGCAACTATCCCTATGGGTTCTCTCGAATCACCACGAGTGTGCAATAACCAACAATTTAACTTGGGTGAGTTGGGCTATTTCTAACCTCAACTCTTAGATGGAAGTTTCTGGCAACCAAACTATCTCTAGGCTTGATCTAGAGTGGAAACCCCAAATCCCCACTATTGAATCTTCCCTAATTTAGGGTAATCCTTTCTCAAGAAAAAACCCAAATTAGAATGCTAAGTCAATGTTTGCAACCATTAACTATAAATTCAAGCATGGAGGATTCAATAGACCAAAGTAATTAATCAAAAGCAAAATCTATATATGAATTCAATCTCCAAACAAGTATTATCTCTAATACAAATCCAAGTTTTAATTCAACAAATACACCAATAAAATAGCAATTAAGAACAAGAGTGGAAGAATGGAAACTGATGATTTTACAATAAAGAGCATCTAAATCTTCACTCCTATGGTGTTGGTTGATGAACTTTCTCTACAAGCTTGCCAAAAGTTGTGAGGATGTTCAATGAATAGCCAAAGATACCTTCCTGATCAGCTGAGAGGAGATTTATGTGAATTGGGGTTTCCAAAAGTGTGAAATTCTGAAACTGTCCAGCTGCCCCCGCTTTCCTTCTTTGCCTTCGCGGAAGGTCCGCTGCGTATGCGAAGTGTCATTGTATGGTTGACCTTTGCATATGCGGTTAGTGAGTTACATTCATTGAGATTTGCTTCAATTGACCTTTGTGTATGCATTTGGGACACCGCGTTCGTGAAGGCCTGTGCTGCTTCCATTCACTTGCTTCTCCAAATATCTTCCTTTTGAATTGTTTTCATTCGAATTCTTCTCGAACACTTCTAAGACACAGAGACCTGCAAAATAGAAGTAATCCATGTCATTTACACTATTTTCCCACTTTAATATTAGCAAAAAGCTTAAGTTTAAGAGTTAAATAAGTAGGTAGAATACCAACTTCTCACTTGTCTATTTATATCATGTTGTCATCCATGGGATCCATTTTGTGTTGTCTTGGTAACTTGTATGTATGCAGTGGTTTTGAGTTGATAAGGAGTGGGTATTGATTCTGTGAACTGAAATAGTATAACCACTTGGCTGCTGTAGTTCCTAGGTTTCTTTTGTTTAATGGTCATTTTAGTTTATTTTTGTCTTATTAATTGAGAACAAACAAACATTCTATGCTGAGGGTGTTGATGTGCCAGGATTTCACTACACTTTCAACACTTAAAATGAAGGATTTTGGGAGTTCTTAAGTGTGTTTTTTAAGATATGATGCCTATTTTCTACATGGGCAGGGGGAAAGTCTTGAAAAGAAAAAAAGAGAGTAAAATGTTGTTTCTGGGCTGTAAGTGATTCCCCACGGGTGTGGGATCCGCCACATTCCATGGGAGGATAACGTCAGGATGAGACAGCAAGAATAAATGTCAAAACCCATCCCATGACCAATTGGGATGGACATCAAAGTCACCACAGGCCATCACACTTGCCCGTTGAAATGAACCAGAGGAGCCAAGGCTAGAACCTAAGTTCAGACGACCAAACACAACGTCCATGGGAGCTATGATGGTACATCACTCATGCCCGTCAAAATGGACCAGAGCAGATGACAAGTTAGTTGACTTAGCCAATAGGTTGCCTACGATACCCATGGGAACCATGACAACTCATTATTCTGGCTCGTGGAAACAAGACAGGACTATATTGCACAAAGGCTAGAAGACCCAATGGGAATACATAATTCCCGTGGCACCCACGATAGCCCATGGTGCCTTCCTATCATAAGTGCCGCATTTCAGCTCTCCTAGTTCTATTAGGATTTTGTCTTTATTGTCAATAAATACCTTCCCTAGGGTTTTATTTTTGATGTCACGCAATTATTATGCAACTTTGAGACATAATAACATATTGTTGAGAATATTATTCCATACTTTTGAGAATTCAGTTATTGTTCTTGATTATTGAAGTGTTCTTGAGAATTCAAGATTCTGATTTTCTATACTTGTTTTTATAAGTTATAATCATGATATCTTCATCTAAATCTGATTGTTCTCCTCTTCGTCACCAAGTCCTTCATGAACTTCACATATCCAGGCATTTTTTCCAGTGCTTCAACTAAAGGAATATTGAGCGAAAGCTGCTTCAACATAGAGATGAATTTTATATTCTTTCCTTCTTCGGCCTTTTTGGCCAGTCTCTGTGGGAAAGGTGCAGGAGGTCGAGGCATAGGCTTTACAACTTTAGGAACCTCCTTTTCCTTTCTTTTAGTGGCATCTAGCTCCTTTTCAATGCAACTCTCATCACCACCCTTTACTTCAGACTCCACCATGACCTCAGATTCATCATTCTAAGGCTTAGTCGGTTCCTCAACAACTATAGAAACCGGTGGGTCAACAGTCTTGTTTCTGCTTCGAGTAGTCACTGCCATGCAATGTCTATCATTCTTTGGATTTTGAACTGTATCACTTGGAAGAGTACCCTTTTAATGCTGGTTTAGGGTTGTGGACATTTTCCCCAATTGCGTCTTGATCTGCTTGATGGCGACAGTATGTGAGTCAACTTTTTGATTCATGCATGAGATGTCAGCACGCATCTCCTTTAGGTTACCATCAGTTGACTCAACCTTTTGCAACACCTTGGCTATTATCTTTTTGACTATTGGTTGCTTGTATCCTGCTTCACAGTTTCCAGGAGGGACATACATGCTGATTCTATCATTCTTGTAGTCATTCCTCTTGTTCCAGTCACCATCCCTCTTGTTCTAGTCACCATATCTATCTCTACCCCAGCTCCTATCTCTATAGCAAGACCGGTTGTAGTTGTCATCTTTGTCTTTGTTGTTATCTCTATCTTTACTCCGACCTTAATTTCCGTGGCCATTTGTCTAGAAACTCGCCACTTGATCATTCAAATAGTTAGCTTCTTCATCAGATTCATGCCCATCCTGCCTTGGTGACTTCCCCTGTAAACCTACAACATTCACCTTCTCTGCTCTGTTATTCAAGATTTGCTTTACAATCAGATCCACACTTGTCTTTAACCCCACAACCTCTTGTCTAAGCTCCTGCAGTTCCTGCAAGTCTAAGGATTTCCCAATAGCATAAGTTCCTACTGCAATCTAAGAATCTCTAGTATGCCAGGCTCTGTTCGTCTTTGTAACTCTATCAAGCATCTCAGAACTTCTGTAAAAGTATTTTCCATGAACGCTCCCCTCGTAACTGTATCAGCAACTGCTTTGGTGTTTGCATTTAGTGCTCTGTATAAAATCTCCATTAAATGATCCAGAGGAATTCTGTGGTTCGGCACTTGTTTTTGCTTCTTATTGAACCTAAGCCATGTCTCAGATAGTGCCTCGATGTTCAACTGCTTGAAGTTATATATCTCCTACTTGAGCATTAACATCTTTGATAGAGGAAAAAACCTCTCCAGAAACTGACTCTTCAGTTCCCTCCATGTGAAGATTGAACTATTAGAAAGCTCAATAAGCCACAATGTCACTTCTCCAGTCAAATAGAATGGGAATAACTGCAATCTGATAGCATCTTGGTCTACCCCTGGAAGGTTGTTGTAATGCCCCAAACTTAAGATACGCGTGCAACTCGTAAACGTGAAGGAATTATTATGAACCAAGAGGATAAGGTTGTGAATGGATAATCATACAAAGGGACGCTTATACTAAGACATTTGAAGTGATATACCATGGTTATAGACCAAAGGGATACTTGGAATAAAAGTTCAAATTGAAGGATTCACTAGGATGGACTATTTCAAGCAAGCTAGTACAAGGTCTTACTTGTGATGGGTATATCTCTCAATATAAAATGATTTACAGGTCCTATAAAGTACCAAATTGAAGGTATTTGAGTCTAGTTTGCAACACAAAAAACTGCTTGTCAATACGAGTTCAGTGTAAATGGTTATGTACATTTTACTATAGACATACACACTACCCAATCACTGTGGGACATGTGGTAGCCTTGGGTAAGTCGGCCAAAAGTTGTGTATTTATATTGAAACTTTGGGATTTAGTCTCCCATACATATCAGAACATAAGGGGGCTGCTTAACACTAGTTTTCTTCAGTTTTTCTTCATTTCAACCCCTCCCTAGCCTAAGGTAAGTGAATTCCTTCAAGAATAAAGTGTATTTTTCATCGTAGGTCACAAAAACATACTTAGTCAAGTGTTTTCTTGAAGGAAAAGGCGTTTTCCTTGAAGATAAAAAGGGTGCAGGTATTGTATTCTTATTTATTAAGGTATGTCTGCTGTTATATCCCTATAGATATGACTCTAAGAGTTGTTTTAAGTATAGTTTACGGGTAGGACTCACGGGACGGTGAAAGGAAGCCGTTAGTCCATGTTTTGCCCATTGTAACTAATATATTCGGTGAGGAGGGAGTATGTAGAGGGCTGTAATAGTTGTATTGTTGACTAAATGAGGTGTGTATTGTGGTGTATTGAGTCAACAAGTTTGCTGCGATAAGGAGGGACGCTAGGTATAGCAAACACTATTTCTATGGCTCTTGCAAGCTTGTCCCTCGTCAAGTGTTTGATAAAAGGCCTAAATAGATTGAGGATGTTGTTTATATGTGATTTGGATTCCTATCACTATATTAAATATTATAATTCTCGTCCAACTTAATCTATGAGCTTAAAGGGTCATTTAAACGTTACTAAATAAAGAACTCCCGAGGCGGTATTTAAAAGTCAAGGGGTCAAGTTTATGACCATGTTTGGGATATGGAATGGGCTGCATATTGTAAGGAATTGATGGAGGGATTAATATTGACTTCATAGGTGTTCATAGTTCAGTTGATAAGGGGAAAAGAGAGAGGTGTGATGATACACCATTTAATTATCTTATTTGCTAAGCTTGTCGCTCGTAAGCTATTATCATCTTCCCGACCTCACCATATTTCTTGGTTAGTCACTTATACTATTGAATATGTTGTTATGTCATAGATAAGGAGTGTTTGATGGGAATCAACAATGCTACATAAGGGAGAAAGAGTCTCGAAGTAAGGTATGTAAAGCTAAAACCTCTTTTCGCCATCAAGGCACGACCTAGAGTCACATGTTCCTCCTATAAAGGTCGTCATAGATTATATGCTGCTTGAAAGCAAAGATTATTTCTATTATAGGTCTCTCTCAGGTGGAGTTCTAAACCTATAGAGTTATAGTACTCATTTATAATCAAAGAAGTCACATGTTTCACACGATCATACATATCTTCAGTTGAAACTCTTAGAAGTTACCGATCATATATGTCACAAACTTAGAGAAAGTAATTGGCCACAAAATAGCCCTGAGTATATAGATCACATAGATATATGATTCTTCAGCTAAAAGAAAGTAATCAATATTAAGATAACGAGTTATATGACTCATAAGTTGCTCTATATGAGACTTTACAAACAAGATGAGATTATAGCCTACTCTGCAGCGTGGGGCGGGTATCATTAGGGCCACTACGTGCGATACTATTCTGTGCACAAAATTTAGACAAAGTCAAATGGAACTTCCCATCATGGATTCCCCTGACTACACAGGCCTGCGGGCAGACCTTACAGAAGCCCTAGAGGGCGTACCTTGACAGACCATGTTATCCAGACTATGAGATTTCACACGTGGTTGTGATAGTTGGCTACAGATTCCAAACAGGTGTCACCGATTGCCGACAGCAAGCCTTCTTGTGACTTCCTGATAGTTATTATTACATAAAGAGTAGATAAGCTATGTAGAAGGGTAAAGAGGTCACCTAGGCAAATTCTAGGAATTTTTAACATATGTAATTAAGTAGTGTATAAGACGTTATATAAGGGCCTCTAATATTGGTCATTGTATTAGTTTTAGTTTCAGTTTCAGATTACATTCCCTGTATGTGTATGCTCAGATTTTCCTATCTTTGATATTCAATTCAGTGAGCATTCTTACATGTCTACTTGTTATTCAATATGCTTTACATACCAGTACATGTTTCATATGTACTGACGTCCCTTAATTTTTGGGCGCTGCATTTTATGAATGCAGGCTCAGGTACTCAGGCTAGCAGACATCCACAGTATACCACTACCTTCCAGTTGATCAGTTGGTAAGCTCTACCTCTCTCTGGAGCTATCGGGGCCCTGTCCTGACTAGTTATCAGATTTTCAGTTGCAGACTCTTTAGAGGCTTCTTAGACATAGTTTTGTTTCAGTTGTACAGTTAGTCTAGTGGGACCTTCAGTTATCTATGTTTCGGGATATGTAAACACATGTTGATGTCCATATTGTTTCTTATCAATTTACAACTTTAGCATGAGTTTAGTATATATGTTTAGCAGGTGCTCGTATAACTCCTTGATGTCTACCCCTCCTAGCTAGGGGCATGACAGTTGTAAGCTTTGCAAATCCCCACAAAGTTCACCAACTGCAAATTTGCATCATCAGTGGGATTTACAACAAATAATCCCTTCAGGTTTAGTGATAACGCTCAAATGACACTCTCCATTATGGAGGTGACAACGATCGTTAATAAAAATAAAAATTTTATTACCCGACGTGAGTCGGGGTCGATCCCACATGGAATGGTAGCTTAGCCAATGAGATTGTAGAAAGGACTTCACAACGAGATTAGATTTTCCAAACAACAAATAATGTAAGAGTTGGGGGGGAATTGGGAATTTGTCACAATTCAATTCCAAACCAAACAATAAAGTAAATGCGAGGTGTAAACAAGAGAGAGGACGATTAGGGATGTGCTTCCAATGGGACTCGAACATGGGTCAAGGTACTTGCTCAATTGCATAAATTCTCACTAAACAACATAGGTAGCATTGGTATTAGTCTTGAATATTAATCTTTCGATCTCACAATCATTTATCCAACGGTCTTTATTCAAGCACCATTGATTAGGCATAAATCAACCAATATAGGCTTGGGGAGGTCACAATATCTCTAGCTTAGACCCTTAAATGGGTGTTTCTGGCGAATTGAGCAATTTCTAGCCTCAATCTAAGTGGAATCCCAAGTACCCACTAGCAATTTCACATCCAAAATTATGAACCCCTTTCTCAAGCAAGAACACAATCAAGTAAATTAAATCAATATTTGCAACTACAATTTTTTAGATTTAAAATATGGTGAATTTGCTAGACCCATGCTATATTAGCAATTATAAACACAAATAAGCAAGACCCATACCCTTTTATCAAGTACCCATCATCAACACATCCCTAGATAAGGAGACTTAGCCACTCATACTAAAGTAACAAGAAAGTATACTCATAGGGAAATTCAAATTCCTTTTCATTAATTGTAGCAAGAATCCAATATCCAAGCTCAAATTTACAAGTCCAAAGTTGAAGATTGAGAGAATTGAGTGAAACCCTCTACCTTGTCTTGGGAGAAAAACCAGCTAAAAAATAGAAAACTATTCAAAAACTATGAAAAGCTATGTCCAAATTGGGTTTTAGAATGTTCGCAATTCTTTATACAAAAGTGGACAAAATTCCCCCTCAGGAGTTGTGCGATGCAAAGTGCATTTTGCACGTAACGTTGTGCATATCGCACAGCTCCATTCAATCAAACCAATGACTTTTCACTTGAGGTGCATTTCTTTTCTTCTCCACATTAAGCACATACACCCCTAAACTTAGAGTTTTGCCTATGTTGTCATTTCATTTCCTCCCCAAACTTAGGCTTTTAGCCTATGTTTCACTTTTAAGCCATTAGGGAGGATGGGTGCCAAGATAGAGGTTCCAAAAAGGTCAAGGTATTAAACAAGGTTCCAAAGAACGGTCACAATCTCAAAATGGGTTCACTAGGATTGATGTCAAGGGAAGTCATTTGGGTGAAGTGGCTATTCAAAAAAGGCCTAAGATCATCTTACAAGCTCGGTCACATCTAGAATTTAGCCTTGAATCACATTCGGGGAAAGTTCTAGACGACACACATGCACAAGAATCAAGGTATAGACTCACCACACAAGAACTTTCAACATTAGTCTCAAAATCAATTGGGACAAATGACTTTTTACAAGCTATTCTGAGTTCATTACACACTCATTTGTGGATCGATCAAGCCAAACCAAGAGTGTGCAAGTCATGACAAGAGAATGCTTTCCTCAAAATTCATTTTCCTTCTTTCCTTTCATTACCAAAAACATTTTGCCAAGAAATTTTTTTGGTGGGTCCATTTCGAGACAAGGAAAGCATGGACTCAAATTAAAACAAAAACTTGGCATTTTCCCTTAGGAAAGTCGCCTCTCAGTCTATCATAGGGAAACACCAACCCACTTCGATACAAAAATAAAAGAAAAAGAAAATAAAGAAAATATTTTGCTCTTTGGAAAATAGTCGTGGTATTAAGAAAACCCTCAGAGTGTATTGCTAAACTACTATTAACAAGGTGACTACTAAATTTGCACGCTCATGAATCATTTGAAAAGCAATCCCTTTGTGCATTTGCAAAGCACGGGTAGTGAAACAATGGGAATGTGTAAAACTAACCTGGTAATACAATCACAATTTAAAAATATCAGGCTCGGCAAAGGCACAATTAAGCTCAAAACATAATAAAAGGGCCCGGCAAGGAAAATATCATCATAATCATCCAACATGCCCGACAAGGGCCAAATAAAATCTAGCAAGGGAAATAAAATTATCAGCCTGGAAAGGGCAATTAACTATCTCAAGCCCAACACGGGTAACCAAAAACCAAATAAAATAGCACTACCTCCCCCCATAAAAAAAGCATTGCCCTCAATTCTTTAATATCAAGTAAGGAAAGAAGGGGTGCAACAACTCCCTGGAGGACTATGCCTCACCATTATCATCTGCTACCTCTTCACTAGGACCAACACCACTCTTTCGGGAGTGCGCAGAAACTGTGGAAACCATGAGAACTTGTTGAAGTCAGGGTTCTGATCATCATCAAGTTCCATATCCTTATGACCAGGTATCTCTTCCCCATCACCTGTGAAAACTTCAAGGAAGTCATCCATAGGGCCGCGAGTGCGATGGGGCTGAGGTAAGGTACTCAAATCTGCCTCCTCAACTGGGGCCTTCTTTTTAGCTTCATCGACATCCTTTTGGATTACATTGATGGACACCTCAATGAATCTACCCTCCAGCAGAGCTTGGTCATGCTCTCTATTAATCCCATGGTAGCCCTCTTGACAGCCTTGTCAATCAACCCAGGCAACTCTTTTACTAAGTCGCTCAACTGCCTCTCATGATTATATGTCTTTTCAACCATATCCTGGAGGCCACTCTTGGTCAAAGGCCCTCTAGATGCAGTGGTTGCCGGGGTATGTGTCTCAGAAGCTTCTCGAGAAGAAGAGGAAGCATTTGCTACGGAATTAGATTCATCAACCTCAACCTCCTCCGAGGGTGTAGTCTTGCACCTCTTAAACCTAGGAGCATCCCTGTCTGTCTTCCTATCAAGGTCAATCGCACCAATGGCATGGGTAAACATGTCACAACTAAGGCACGGGATATCAACTTTAGCATAAAGCATTGTAATGAGCACCGGGAAGGGAAATAAATCACCACCCCTGCATGCTTTTCTCATTATCACCATAGTTGTTATCTCTGCAAATTAGACATGCTCGCCCATCATAATAGCAGCAATCAGAATAGCTCCATCTTGGGTTATCTTCTGATCATTCTGTGATGGCAGGAATTGGATGCAAACAAGGTCATACCAGAGATGGGATTCAAAGTATAAGGTCCTCTACGGAATATCACCCCCGATAGTAGCCCAGATAAGAATGCCAGGATCAAGAACAGAGGCTATCTCATGATATGGATTTAGCTCAGTAAACAACCTAGCCAAGAGTGTAGGGGCAGGATCAATTAGGTGACTCCAATAGATGGCATTGATGGCAGCTGGAGTGATGGAAACTTTCTTGCCCTGGACGACAACTAAATCCAAGTTAGGGAACTTATCCATGTTCCCCTTATATCCCTTGGAGTCTTGCTTGGCTTGATAAGAAGCAGAGAACTCCCAAACTATCTCCTCGTAGTACCACAAGGTACATCTTTGAATGATTATCACCCTCGGTCAGGAAACTATTTGTGGATATTGGGTAGCTCCTCCCCTTCTGCGTCCAAGTTGAAGCTATGCCCCACATTAAAGGTCCTATTTTTATCCCGGTCATAGATGAACTTCATGCCTTCAACCCCAAAGCAAACTCTCACCTTTTTCACAACTGATAGCTTTTTTGGTTGGCACCCTGTGTTGCCCCTACTAGAAGACATAGTCTGTACATGGAGATTGTGAGTACCAAAAGGCAAAACAAAATCTTTTTGTATTTGTGAGATATGTGAAAGGAGAAGGACTAAAAAGAAGTTAACCAATTAAAAGGGACAGAATGCAAAGAAGGAGAAAACAAAATAGGTAATTGATGGCTCATGCGGACCACTTGCGAACCACACAAGGCATAGTGTGCATTACAAGTGCTTTCGTATGAGCTAACAGAACCTACAAGGATTTCTGTAATGAGGTGCAAAGCTGGTGCAAACCGCACCGGCCAAAGTGCGCATCGCACCATGCTTTGCCCTTTGAAATAGTCAACTAACAGCCTTTTTCAACCTCGTGCGGTGCCTTGTGCATTTTGCACGTCGAGGTATTTTTTCCGCATGCAAAACACACAGGGAAACACATGGAAATTTTCAATCCCTTGTCTTCTTATGTGTTAAGCATGTGATTCGCAGAACAAGACGTGTGGAATGCACTTGGCAACAAGCACCACACCAATAATCCAACAATTTAAACAATAGGGCCAAGCCTTATATGACCCAACCAAATCATTCGGGTACTTAGACTTCCCCAGAATCAATCAACACAATTCAAAACCAAAAGAAGAACTTAATGAATTCCCTTAAGAAGGACGTTACCCCATCTATCATCAGGAACATCAAGCCTTCAATTATTCACAATTAGGCACATTCATTCAATCAACACTTTCTACCTTCTAACCAAACTCATACACCCAATAAGAATATTCAACAAAGAACATGGGCACAATAGTGGTAACAAATTTCTGCCCCAAACCTCAATTTCTAACCAAAACCTCATGAAGATGATGATTTTCCCTTAAGAATGACATCAGTCAATCTATCATGGGGCCAAATCATGCATCGACCACAAGTGGATTACTCAAACTTCACCCCAAATACAAATTTGTAAAGCTAAAAATTACTACAATCAACATGCATTATCACAACTTTAAGTTCTACCAAGTTAATTCTAAGCAAAATCAACTATACAACCCAAAATTGGGGACCCAAATTTTTTGGATCTCACCCAAAATTAACATGGCTATTCTAGTGAGCATGCTTCATAATATGAGTTCCCAATCATCATAAAAATATATATTTAACATTGGGGAACTTACCACAAGTGAAGATTATGAGAAGGGATGCAAAAATTAATGCTTTTCAAGGTGCAACAATGGTAAACCCACACTTTGACTGAAAACAATGGTGATAGTTATAGGTGTTGCAGTGGCGGAGAGGTGTGGGTGAGAGAAAAAGAAGATTTTTGGAGAGTTTGGAGGATTTATGGAAGATCTTGAGAGAGAAATTGTGCAGGTTTGGAAGAATATGGGAGAAAAGAGGTGAAGGTGGCAGTTTTAAAAGAGAAAAAGAAGAAGAAAAGTCATCGGGTTAGTCTCCGGGTAGAGTCGGTCAATGGGTAGGTCAATAAAAAATTTCAAAACTTACCTTGGTGCGCTGCAACGGGAAATTTGCACAAGTCCTTGTTCGGACCGCATATCGCTTTGCTCCTCACCATTTTTGTGCTCAAACTTCGGCTAGCTTTCTAATATGGTGAGTGGAGGTGGTGCGACGCACACAAGTGCTCGTGCAGAATGCACATCCTAGTGCATATAACCTCCAACTTAATATTTTTCTTCCAGTTCACTAACTTGGATTGCGGTGGCCTGTGCATCACGTATAACAGCTCGTGCGAATTGCACGACCATCCGTACGTCCCCTTTTTGTCTCATTTTCCAGTTTGTCATTTTTCCTCTCCACTCATTCCTAAAACAAACCAAAAACAACAAAAGGTAGACAAAAACCAAGTAAAAACACTTAGGTTTCCTCCCAAGAAGCTCTTGATTTTATGTCGCAGAGCGACGATAATACCTCAAACCTTAGTAATTATCAGATAGCATACCAATCCAGTTGGAGTGGCCCCATCCCAAGAAGGGGAATCGCTCTATCAACGTCCTCAACACATTATTTTGTTGCCACCTTGGAAACCCCTCATACTTAGGCGTCTTGCCCATTTTAAACACCTCAAGGTTATAATCTAGCATGCCCTCAACATCTATCACCGAGACTACCCCTAATTCATCCAGAGGCTTTATGGGTTGGCATACATTGAATATCTCTACCTAGCTTCCAACTCAGAACTTGAGCTCTCCGAGTTCAACATCCACTAAGGCTCTCCCCATAGCCAACAATGGTCGCCCCAATATGATGGACACCTCAATATCCACTTCGTAATCCAAATTCACATAGTCAGCTGAGAGAATAAGCTTAGCAACCTTGACCAACACATCAAATAAAATTTCTACCGGAAGCTTGATAGACCGATCAATCATGAGTAGTCGCATAGGTGTAGGTTTGGGCATACCCAATCCTAACTTCTTGAAGATAACTAGGGGCATCAAGTTGATGCTTGCCCCTAAACCGCACAAGGCTTTCCAAAACACAAACAACCCAATAGTGCAAGAAATAGTGAATGCACCCGTGTCTTCCCATTTTGTAGCAACATTACCTATCATCACAATGATACAGCTGTGTGAGATCTCAACGGTGCCCACATCGACAACCTTCTTTTTCTTGAGAAACTCCTTCATGAATTTGGCATACCCCAACATTTGCATTAAGGCTTCAACCAAAGGAATATTTATCAAAAGTTTGCTGAACATGTCAACAAACTTATTGAATTTGTGCTCTTCCTTCTTCTTATTTAACCTCTGTAGGTATAGAGGAGGTCCCTTAGATAGTGTAGTCAGCACACATTGCATAATAGGAGTGTCCTCCTCAATATCTATGGCCACTTGGGAAGGAGACTCAGCCTCCTCCCTTTCTTCATAAAGATTAACATTCACTGGGACGTTGGGTGCACCAAGCTTCACCCCAACTTCCGATTCTACAACATCTTTATCATGCACAACCCCTTATTCCTTTTCAATATACTCCACAATAGCTTCAACACTAGGCCTCTTCACTATATCAGCCAGCTTCTCCACAACATCAACAACGAGCTTTATCACTACACCACTTGGTCTTTTACTCTAGTAACAATAGCCATAACATGAGTGTCATTTTTAGGATTGGATATGGTGTTACTAGGAAGTTTCCCCTTCATCCTTAGGTTAATTTGAGTGGATAAATGGTTCATTCATGCCTCGAGATTCTTAATTGAGGCTGAATGAGAACTCACAATTTGATGAAGTGTTGAAACTTAGATTTTAAGCTTACTAACCCTAATATTTATTGTCTCTACCCTCTTCTAAACCAAGGATAACATGTCCTCTATCTTTGAGTTATCGGAATTGCTGGTGGTGGGTTGATACAAGGTGTCCGACTTATTTGGAGGTACATATGGATTGGAACTTCAGTGATTGTATCTATAAACCTTTTTGTCATGGTCCCTCCAATTCCCATCTCTTTACTTATCCTTAATCCAACGTGGTTCTCATCCCTCGAACGGTAATACCTGAGACGAGAACCCACAAATAAGTAACACGTTTTACCATCCACAATGGTCATAAGCTCATCATCTCTAGCCTTAATCTCTGGTGTACTTAAAATATTCACGGTCTAATCACTTCCGGCCCCCATCACATGCTTGGCCAATAAGTCAATCTGCATTATTATCTTGGCCATGGTCTCATCCCTCTCTTCATCCTTTCTCCATATATGATTTGTCAAAATAGATAAGGTCACTCCCATGGTAGCAACATCAGCCTCCCTTGTGTGCCAAGCTTGGTTAGTCTTGGTCATTCTCTCTAGAAGGGCCAAGGTGACACAAAATTATTGTTCTATGAAAGTACCACCCCCAAGGTTGTTGGCTATGGACTTGTTCAATGCGTTCAAAGCCTTATAAAAGAATTATAGCAAGACATTATCCGGCAATCCGTGGTTGGGACACAACACGTTTCTTTTTAAACCTCAACCACGCCTCAAGTAAAGCCTTATCGGGAAGTTGGCGAAAGATGTTAATTTCATCCCTCAGCTGCATCATCCTTGAGGAAGGGAAAAATATAACCATGAACACTATTAACAACTCAGCCCAAGAGGTCATTGACCCATCCGATAGTTCTTCCAACCAAGTCATGGCTTCCCCCGTTAGAGAGAAAGGGAATAGGCGAAGTCGAATAGATTCTTGGGGGATGTTTTGGAAGATGAAAGGTTGGCACATCTCCATAAAGTTTCAGAGGTGCCTATTTGCATCTTCATGTGCTGCTCCTCCAAACATCCCTTTTATTTGTATAAGATGGAGCATAGTTCTAATGATGTGGAACACCGTGTTTCCAACCATCGGAGGTAGGTAGAGTGCACCTACTACACCTTGAATTACGAGTTCATTGGCTGCGTCCATGAATCCGTCAACACTTTAGTTGTCGCCCACTTCACTCATGGCCTGCCTTTTCAACACTAAAAAATAACAACCAAACCATATAAAAACAACAAACACTTTACAAGGTGATTTCAATTCACAATCAAAAAGGCTACTCAAACACCATTCCCCGACAATGACGCCATTTTTGATAACTCTAAAATGACACTCTCCATTACGGAGGTGATGACGATCGTTAAGCAAAATAAAATTTATATTACCTGATGAGAGTCGGGGTTGATCCCATAGGGAATGGTAGAATAGCTAATGAGATTGTAGAATGGACTTCACAACGAGAGTAGATTGTCCAAACAACAAATAATGTAAAGTGGGGGGGGGGCAGATTGGGAATCTGTCACAATTCATTTCCAAACCAAACAATAAAGTAAATACGAGGTGTAAACAAGAAAGAGGACGACTAGGGATGTGCTTCCGATGGGACTCAAACACGAGTTAAGGTACTTGATCAATTGCATAAATTCTCACTAAAAAACATACGTAGCATTGGTTTTAGGCATGAATGTTAATCTTGCAATCTCAAAATCATTTATCCAACGGTCTTTATTCAAGCACCATTGTTTAGGCATAAATCAACAAATATAGGCTTGGGGAGATCAGACTATCTCTAGCTTAGACCCTTAAATGGGTGTTTTCGACAAATTAAGCTATTTCTAGCCTCAATCTAAATGGAATCCCAAGTACCCATTAGCAATCTTACATCCAAAATTATGAACCCCTTTCTCAAGCAAGAATACAATCAAGTAAATTAAATAAATGTTTGCAACCACCAATTATTAGAGTTAAAATATGGTGAAATCACTAGACCCATGTTATATTAGCAATTATAAATACAAATAAGCAAGACCCACACCCTTTTATCAAGTACCCATCATCAACACATCCCTAGACAAGGAGACTTAGCCCCTCATGCTAAAAGAAAAAGAAAGTATAGCCATAGGGAAATTCAAATTCCTTTTCATTAATTGTAGCAAGAATCCAATATCCAAGCTCAAATTTCTAAGTCCAAGGTTGAAGATTGAGAAAATTAAGTGAGACCCTCTATCTTGCCTTAGGAGAGAAACGTGCTCAAAAACTGAAACCTATTCAAAAACTATGAAAAACTATGCCCAAATCGAGTTTTAGAATGTTCCAAATTTGTCATATAAAAGTGGACAAAATTGCCCTTCGAGAGCTGTGCGGCGCGCCGTGCATTTTGCATGTCATGTTGTGCGCATCACACAGCTCCACACAATCAAACTAGTGACTTGGACGATCTTCAGTTATCATGCGAAGCGGGGTGCGATTCGCACCAGACCTTGTGCATGTCACATGGTGGCCGCACCCCTTAATAGATTCTTCTATTTTCTTCTAAGCTTCATACAGAGGAAGGTGCAGACCGAACTAAGGGTTGTGCGGGTCACACGGCGGCCGCACCTCTTGGCAGAGTCTTTATCTCACTTGCTTACTTCACACTTCAACTCTTTTTGAGCTTTTTTGGGTCCAATTCCTTATTTTCTATCTTTGACCAAGAGTACCTGCATTCACGTCAATAAAGTCCATAACAACCTCTAAATCTCTTCAAAACATAGCAATAATTCATGATTAAAGGCTCAATAAATTGGTAGATTACCGACTTATCATTTAGTAGTTGTATCATAGTGCTAGTGATGTCAAACTTTGTACCATAGCTGCATCACTTACATCATCATCATCAAGATTGTAGGGAGGGTTGTGTCGGGGTGGTAGAATCTGACAGCTTCTCTTCCCCCTTGGTGCAACTGGAACTTGAGGTATATTGCATTGGGCTGCCTCGTCGCTTGCAGCTTGAGAATTTAGTTTGGCTTGACGAGCAACTTCTTACCTTGCTTGCCTTGCATGTTCAGCCACAGTGTTTTGATTTGCTAGGTCTGCGGCAACCTGAGCATCTTGCGCAATTTGGGCATCTTCTTCTGCCTGCTGCTTTTGTTGTTCTTTGGCCAACATTCGAGCTGCAGCCTGTTCTGGTGTATCAAAGACTCCTTCCTTAACCATGTTTCTTAGAGTTCGTTGGAGTTGGGATCGATAACGCTCAAATGTACTCTCCAAGATGGATGTAACGACAATCATTAAGAAAAACAAAAATTATATTACCCGACATGAGTTAGCGTCGATCCCAAAGGGAATTGTAAATTAACCAAAGAGATTGTATAAAAGACTTCACAATGAGAGTAGATTATCCAAACAACAAATAATATAAAATGGGGGGAATTGGGAATCTGTCACAATTCAATTCCAAACTAAACAATAAAGTAAATGCGAGGTGTAAATAAGAGAGAGAACGACTAGGGATGTGTTTCAGATGGGACTCGAACACGGGTCAAGGTACTTGCTCAAATGCATAAATTCTTACTAAATAACATAGGTAGCATTGATTTTAGGCATGATTATTAATCTCTCGATCACACAATTATTCATCCAATGGTCTTTGTTCAAGCACCATTGTTTAGGAATAAACCAATCAATATAGGCTTGGGGAGGTCACACTATCTCTAGCTTAGACCCTTAAATTGGTGTTTTCGGCGAATTGAGCTATTTCTAGCCTCAATCTAAGTGGAATCTCAAGTACCCACTAGCAATTTCACATCCAAAATCATGAACCCTTTATCAAGCAAGAACACAATCAAGTAAAAAGAAATCAATGTTTGCAACCACCAAATTTAGAGTTAAAATATGGTGAAATCACTAGAGCCATATCATATTAGTAATTATAAACACAAATAAGCAAGACCCATACCCTTTTATCAAGTACCCATCATCAACACATCCCTAGACAAGGACACTTAGCCACTCATTCTAAAGGAACAAGAAAGTATACCCATAGGGAAATTCAAATTCCTTTTCATTAATTTTAGCAAGAATCCAATATCCAAGCTCAAATTTATAAGTCCAAGGTTGAAGATTGAGAGAATGGATTGAAACCTTCTTTCTTGCCTTGGGAGAGAAATTTTCTCAAAAACTGAAAACTATTCAAAAACTATCTAAAAGTATGCCTAAATTGGGGTTTAGAATGTTCCCAAATCGTCACACAAAGTTAGACAAAAATGTCCCTCGAGAGTTGTGCATCACGACGTATGTTTCACACGCCATGTTGTGCACATCGCACATCTCTGCTTAAGTGGACCAGAGACTTGGCTTGACTTTGGAGCTTCATGCGAAGTGGGGTGAAGTTCGCACCAAGCCTTGTACGTGTTGCACATCGGCCGCACCCGTAACATATCCTTCTTCTTTTTTCTGAGCATTCATGCAGAGGAGGTGCGGACCACACCAAGGGTTGTGCGTGTTGCACGAGGTCTGCACCACAAGACAAAATCTTCATCTCACTTGATCACATCAGACTTCAACTACTTTTGATCTTCTTGGGGTCCAATTCCTTGTTTCTATCTTTGACCAAGAGTACATGCATTTATGTTAATAAAGGCAATAACAACCTCTAAATCTTAACAAAACATGGAATCAATTCATGATTACAGGCTCTATAAGTTGGTAGATTACCGACTTATCAAACCCCAAAACTTGAACTGTTGCTTGTCCTCAAGAAAGATACTCATAAGGTAAGGAATGAATTATTCTCTAAAACTCAATGAAGGAACAAAAGATTAATCTATTCTAAAAACTATGGAAAATAATAAATAAAAAGAGTCAAATAAAAGACTCAACTACAATGTTCATCTCAATTTGAACCACCACATTATCAAGGCCATTAATCATTTCAGAACCTTTTCAAAAGGACTTCAATTATCATTCAAAATCAAGAGAATTTGTCATTTAAAAAAAGATATAAAGCTTCTCAAGTCATTGGCATGGACCATCAAGGTTTGCCTCAAGATTCGCCATACAACTTGTCTCATTCATATCTCTCTATTGAAATAGAGACTTCATATTTCAATTTGAGTATGTGATACCACTCACCACAAGAGAGAATCTCACTCACAATCATGCAATTCACAATACAAGTGATTAGAAGAGAACCAAAAAGACTCTCACTCTCTCAAGGAAGTTCAAGTGTACACATGTCGAACCATAGGATTTCCCTTCATGTAAATAGCCACTAATGTAGAGTGGCCAAGCTCAGAATCACTAAGGACTTTGGGGTTATGATGTTGGATAAGTCTAAGGTGAGGATTGAATTTGGCTCAAGTGGATAAACCTCCCTAACGCTCTTTCTTATATTTTTTTAACACCGCTCACATTTTTGAACTTTGGCTTCACCTTATTTCTCCCTCACACAACCCAAGCTTTTCCCTTTCAATTTTTGATCATTCAACCTCCTTGTAACACCTTTGCTTGGTAGAACCAATTATTTTCTTATCATTTTGCTTATCAGATTGAACTTTTGGAGCAATTTTGAATTGAATATAAGGTGCTACCATGCACTTGAAGAGCATTCCTTTTCTTCTCCACTTTAAGCAAATATACCCCCAAAATTAGGCTTTTACCTATGTTGTCATTTCATTTCCCCCCAAACTTAGGCTTTTAGCCTACGTTTCACTTTCAAGCCATTAGGGAGGGCGGGTGCCAAGATAGAAGTTCTAAAAAGGTCAAGGTGTCAAACAAGGTTCCAAAGAACAGTCACAATCTCAAAAGGGGTTCCCTAGGATTGGTGTCAAGGGAAGTCATTTGGGTGAAGTGGCTATTCAAAAAGGGCCTAAGATCATCTTCCAAGCTCGATCACATCTAAAATTTCACCTTGAATCACATTTGGGGCGAGTTCCAGATGACACACATGCACGAGAATCAAGGTATATCCTCACTAGACAAGGCATCACCTCACAAGAACTTTCAACAAAAGTCTCAAAATCAATTGGGACAAATGACTTTTGACAAGCTATTCTAAGTTTGTTACACACTCGTTTGTGAAACGATCAAGCCAAACCGAAAGTGTGCAAGTCATGACAGAGAATGCTTTCCTCAAAAATTATTTTCCCTCTTTCCTTTCATTTCAAAAAACATCTTGCCAAGAAAAGTTTTTGGTGGGTCTATTTCGAGACTAGCAATGCACGAACTCAAATTAAACTAAAAACTTGGCATTTCCGCTTAAGAAAGGTGCCTCTCAATCTATCATAGGGAAACACCAAGCCGGTTCGACACAAAAATGAAAGAAAAAGAAAATAAATAAAATAAAGAAAAACTATTTTCTCCTTGGTAAAGAACCGTGGTATTAAGAAAACACTCGGAGTTTATTTCTAAACTACTATTAACAAGGCGACTACCAAATTATCCCGTTCATGAATTATTTGAAAAATAAGCTTCGACGTAGGCCCTTAGCACGTTTGCAAAGCATAGGTAGCAAGACAATGGAATCATGTAAGACTAACCCAGCACACAGTCAAGATTTAAAAATCAAGCCTGGTGAGGGCACAATTAAGCACAAGTCCAAAATACATTAAACATCAAGCCCGATGAGGACACAACTAAGCACAAGGAAAAAAGGCAAGTCAAACTTCACGAATAATTACAGACAGCCGCTAAACTTAAAGTACGCATAGCCCTTGATGCACAAAAAAGTTATACAGATAAGAATGAGTGCAAAAACTCCCTGGTGATGCTAATGGTGGCGACGCACCTCCTTGAGTAAACCTACTGAGGTGGCCTATGAGACCAAGGTGGTAATGATATCGATGGTGGGATATAGACGCGGATTGGAAAACTCATCAACGGGGGTATTGCAGGGTCCCATGGCAGCTTAAGAGGACTAAATGGGTCATCCATAAACCATCTGTCCTCGATGGTCATCAATTCATGATAAGAAGGTGGCGGTGTAGCCCAACTTGCCCTAGGTAGATGCCTCGATTCAGGCACAGGTGAATCAGGAGGGTCCGGATATTGCTGGGTGATAAATGCTAAAACGTTCTCTCCCATGAGGAGGTATCGACGATCATCAAGCAAAACACATTTATAAGTACCCAACGGATGTTGGGGTCGTACCCACAGAGACTTGTAGATAGCACAATGATGATTGTGTAAAAATGACTTCACTAAGAGAGTAAGTGTTTAAATACAAGAAAATAAAGGATTGGGGGAATTGGGATTCTGTCACAACAATCTCAATTCGTAACAAAGCAAGAAAGTAAAACGGGTGTACAAATTTGAGTAGACGACTAGGGATGTGTGTCCAATGGGGCTCTAGTGTAGGATAGGGTGATTGCCTATTCACGCAAATTCTTGCTTATTAACATCAGTAGCCTTAGTTATATGTATGGATGTTAATCTGTCGATTAACCACCATATATCTGACAATCTCGATTAAAGCACTATCGGTTTAACAACAAACAACCAAGCTAAAGCTTAAGGAGGTCATACTATTTATAGCTTAGACCCTTAAATGAGTGATTCCATTGATATGAGTTTTAGCCTCAATCTAAATGGAAGCCCAAGTTCCCACTAGTAATTTCACATCCGAAACTATGAAATTCTCTTTCAAGCAACAATATATCCAAGTAAGGAAAATCAATATTTGAAACCACCAATTTTAGGATTATAACTTGGTGAAACTACTAGACCCATGTCAAATAAGAAATTATAAGCAAGAATTAGCAACACCCACACCCATTTGTCAAGCACCCATTATCAACACATCTCTAGATAAATGAAATTAGTTACTCATACTAAAAGAAGGAGATATACCACGTGGGTAAGTCAAATTCCTGTTCATTCAAGTGTAATTTCAATATCTAAGCTCAGTTTTGTACACAAATGGTGAACTAATAATTGGAAGAGAGAATGGATTGAAACCCTCTTCTTCTTATTCTTAGAGAGGAAACTTGTTCTCAAAGCTAAAATTACTCAAGAGTATTCAGAGCTGAAGGATTCTCTATAATTGTTCCTACAATGGATTTAAATACTTTCCCAAAACCTTACTAAATTTTTGGACAAAAATTCCCTTCGGGTGGTGTGCAACACGATGTGCGGTTTGCATGTGGTGATGTGCGCGTCGCATACCCTCTTTAATTGAACAAGTGACTCAGCTACCTTGGGAGGTGTTGTGCGAAGGAGTTGCGGTCTGCACCATGAGTTGTGTGTGTCGCACAAAGACCACACCTCATAACAGATCCTTCAGTCGATTCAAGGCTCCATGCGGTGAGAGGTGCATAATGCACCACGGCTTGTGCATGTTTCACAAGCGCCACATCTCAAGGCAGAATCTCTATCTTTTTTTGATCACTTCACACTTCACTCCTTTTAAGCTTTTTTTTGGTCCATTTCCTTGTTTTCCATCTTTGATCACAAGTACCTGCATAGATATCAATAAAGGCCATAAGAACATATAAATATATTCAAAACATATCAATAATTCATAGATAAAGACTCAATAAGTTGCTAGATTACCGACTTATCACTGGGCTGATGGAGCATCAAACACTACTTGAATGTCGAATGTACTATCGACATCATTTGAGTGACAACCCGTGCACCAATCATCGGGAGGGCTAGCAACCCTGGTAGAGGACATAGAGTTTGGGGCCAGTAGCTTAAGATCCCAATTAGGAATCTTTGGCTCAACATGCGGTATTACTTGCCTAAGATCATCAAGCTCCACCTTTATGGTATCCATTCTAGCAAAAAACTTGTTCATACTTGACACTACCGGCTTCAAAGCCAATTTGATGGCGGATTAAATCATGTGTGAAATATCCTTAGCCATCCTTTGTAATCTCTCCTTATTTTTGTAAGTAAGTTGACTAAGTTTGAGTAGATTACTTGAAGATGAGGTGGCTTAGGAAGTTCCAAGGATGGTGTTTGATGCTCCTTGAGAATGGGAAGAAGTGTCCAAATGATCATGAGTATCATCCTCAGGATGGGCATTAACTGACATGGCACTATGAGCAATGTGCTTTTTATTAACATGTGGAGCATTTGTGTCTATGCCTTATGTCCAAGCGGACCATGCCAGTGGCTTGGCTAGTCTTGTCCACTGAATTAAACATAAGGTAGTGTGCCTGAAAATAGAGGAGTGATATGAGTACAGGGAAGGCCATGGAGGTGGACTCGTGTCTAGCTCTTCGCTTGAGTTGTTTGGCAATGATTTCCCCTTCATGCAATCAGAAGCTAAACATGATATATGCAATGAGAATGGCCACCTCTATAGTCACTTTGGTGGTGTAAATCGTTGGGATATGTCGTGCGCATACAAAGTCCAACCACATTTGAGCTTCAAACTTAAGATTTGATCAATAGATGGGTCCTTTTGAGATGGCCCAAAAATGGGTTCCTTCTGCGATGACAGTAGCAACCCACTCGTATTGGTCTTTCTTTGTAGCTACAGACTCTATATATCTTGACTCTGGAATTGGCTCATCATCCCATATGGCAAAATAGTTGGCTTCTAGAGTGATATCTATCTCCTTGCCTCTCACAAACACTGAGTCAAGGCATGATATCTTGTTTGCTGGGACCTTATGTTTCAGAATGTCTTGCCTAGCCCGATATGATGCATAGAACTCTAGTACCAACTTAGGGAAATATGGACCTGGAGTTTTGGCAAAGTGTTCCCAGACCCTTTTATGGAATTGTCTGGGTATGTTTGGGAATTCAACTTCGAATGCTTCCACCTCAAACCCTTTTTCTTTCAAAAATGATTGCTTTCCCCAAAATTTCAGATAGTATGCCTCCATCCCCTCAAGGACAAATCATATTTCATACTCAGTAGGACCCTCATCCTACATAGGTAAGCCCACATTTGTGCATGTGGAAGTGCGATTCGTGGCTCACCTCTTTTGGTGACGCCTATTGGAAGGCATATTCCTACAAATGGAGGTTAGCAGCAGGAACCAGGTATCTATACACAATTTTAAAGAAGGTAATAACTAAAAAAATGGAGAGTAAGGAAGGATAAAAACAAAAGGAGTTAACTGATGGCTCATGCGGAGCACGTGCGTACCGCACTAAGCATAGTGCACATCACACGTGATTTCGCATAAGCTACCAGAAACCTACAGAGATTTTCTGCACTGAGGTGCGAAGCTGGTGTGAACTGCACCAGCCGAAGTACACTTTGCCCTTCAAAATAGTGAGCTGGTAGCTATTTTTCACATGGTGCGGTGCCTTGTGCGTTGTGCATGTAGAGGTCTGCGCTTCGCAAGTGAAACATACAAAGAGAACACATGAAATCTTTCAATTTATTGTCTTCTTGAATGTTAGTCATGTGATTCACAAAAAAATACGTGTGGAATGCACTTGGCAGCACGTGCCACACTAATAATCAAACAATTTAAACAACTAGGCCAAGTATTATATGACCGAACCAAATTATGCGAATACTCTGACTTCCCCAGAATTCCATTAACACAATTCAAAACCAAAAAAAAGAACTCAACGATTTCCCTTAAGAAGGATGTTACCCTGTCTATTATCGGGAACATCAAGCCTTAATTTGCAACAATTAGGCACAATCATTCAACAATTTCTACCTCCACACACAAGATCATACACCCAACAAAATATTCAACATAGATCATGGGCAAAAGAGTAGTAACAAATTCAGCCCCAAACAACAATTTTCAACCAAAACCTCATGAAGACGACAATTTGCCCTTAAGAATGAGGTCACCCAATCTATCATAGGGCCAAATCATGCATCAATCACAAGTGGGTTACTCAGGCTTCATCCCAAACACAGGTTTTCAAGACTAAAAACTACTACAATCAACATGCATTAGCACAATTTCAAGTTGAACCAAGTTGATCCTAAGAAAAATCAATAATGCAACCCAAACTTGGGGGCCCAAAAATTTTAGATCTCACCCAAAATCAACATGGAAATTCTAACAAGCATGCTTCAAAATATGAGTTCCCAATCAAGATAAAAACTAGTATTTAACGTCGGGTAACTAACCATAAGTGAATATTATAAGAAGGGAAGCAAAAATTGAAGCTTTTTAAAGTGCAACAATGGAGACCCAACACTTTGCCCCGAGAAAGCGGTGGCGGTGGTGACAGGCAGTGGCAGTGGAGGTTTGTAGAAGCGAAGGGGAAGATTTTTGGGAATGTTTGGAGGATTTGTGGAACTAAAAGCACTTACGAAATTTACATTCGAGGTTTTCTTCTCCAAATGTTGGCCAAAGTCAACCAAACAAGCCCAACTGTCCTGAAAACAAAGAATAAGAGAGAATTCCAAGCTGAAAATCTCCCGGATCCCGACCAAAGGTAAAAGTAGAACAAAGTCCAAGCTACGGAGCTAACGAAACTATCAGAATTCAATTCTGAACACGATTACCAAGAATGTGGACCAAAGTCAATGATTTCCTAAGTTAAGGCTCTAAAACAAGGAAACAACCATAAAGACCAAGCAAACGGACCGGGCACCAAACTACCGGTCCTAGCAAGCCATAAATGACTTGAGGCTGCTACAGGCAAGCTCTAACAATACAAGAAAGGTGAAAAGGTGAGAATGACCAGAATGGTAATTACATCATCCACTACTAAAAAGGACTTTCATCCTCGAAATTCATGAAAGAAGGAAACAATGGAGACTCAAGAACTATGGATACAAAGCCCGCACCACTCTCTTGGACAACCCTAGAAGCCTCCTCGACCGGATGACACCCAACAGAACGAGACCAAGAAAAGCAACCAAGCCTTAAATTCACTCTATCCAAGATAGATTCCAACCCATAACTCCAAACCTCCAAAGATCTACCAACCAAACTGAACCTCAAGAATCTCAACCAGAAAGCACCGATACAATGCTGAAATCAGAGAACCAAGGGGATCAACACACAGAACCCGAATCCTCGATACCACAACCAAGTTCAATCCCTTTGATTCGCAAAACCCTTTATTTTGACTTGAATCATTTTGCATATTAATCATGAAGCTTCAAATAAGTCAAACACTCGATCCACCCTTGAACCATCAACTAACCCACCGGAGATCCATAGTTCCCACTCATACACCACTTCAAATGAAGTCATATTTATACTCAAACTCTATCCAAGCTAAGCTATAGCTTACTATCCTTTGACATCCAAAAAATACTAACCCAAGGCACATCCTCGAGAACTGTAGTAGTCTTACCCCGACTGACCATAGACCAACGGATGAACACTTTTGCTAAGACCAACCTTGTTACCTGTACCCATCTGAACGAACCATCAGAACTCGAATGCAGCTCACACACGAGGGTTGGGAAAGGCATGTATGAACACCCTATGTCAATGGAGGAATCTCCTAACTGTCAAACAAAAACAACCTCGTTGAACCATTCCAAGTTTGAATAGACTGAAAATGAATAAACCAGGGCAACCTGCCCAAGAAGACCCAAGCCAAAACCCAAACTTTGAAAGGAGTGTGGTAAGCTTACCACGAAGTTTGTAACCAACAACTAAGCTCCAAAGATTGGAAGTACCGCTGCTGCTCCAAACACTAGAACACCATTCAGATTTAGGATCATCTTACTAGCACTACCTCAGAAAGAAGTCTACCATGCCGCAAATATCAAGTCAAAACACCCTGTAGGCAAAGGAAAAGATGTCTGAAGCCCAAGGTCGCCATCTAGCTATAGAAAATTTGCATAAACCTTCAACTTATCCCTTTGTCTCAAAACCACTCGATCTACCATACCAGTACATAAACCGCTAACTCCGAAAGTATTTCAACATACCACAACTCTTGGCCCACACTGGCCATGTCTGATCAACGCTGGATTCTAACTCTTGAAACAACAAAGCTTCAATTTTGAAACAACCTTTCAAAGAACCACCCAAGTCAAGAATCTAACTCTTGAAACAACAAAGTGACCTTTGATCCCAAAGCACCATTAAAATCCAAAATAGCCTCGCTAGTCTCAACCTGCACAACCTGACCACATATACCATACACCCACTGATCCTTGAATCGAAGCCGCTGAATCTGTCCAACCAAGATAGAATGGACCTCGCACTGACAAGAACACTGCTGGGATCTGTCAAGTCAAGCCTAATGCAATGGTTAGCCAAGGACGGAATGTCCAAGGCCAATGACCACTATGAAACTAAGATGGAAAAGCTAAGTTATCCGTAATCACTATTTTATGGTCCAAAGATGCTGCAACCCAAGAGAACCTTCCATGAACCCCTCGATGCAACCTGCTAGCCCACGATTCTGAAATCCAACTCCAATTGCCAATCAATGCCTCTGTCCAACCCATTAGTAGACCCATATGCTGCCGATAAACGCCATAGGAACTGGAGTCAACTAAGCTCTGAGTATACAATTTGCCTAATTCTTCAATGATACTGAGACTTGGGTCCCCCAAAGAATATAACAAGGAAGCCAAAGTCGATGCAACAAGCTCCCAAAGGTAGTACTAGAAACCACTACCTCGAACCCTTATTAGAGGAAAATCTGACCTTGAACCCAATGAATGAAATGGCACTAAAATATGTATTCGGTCAATGTAAGTCACCTACACACAAGCCAAAGTAACTCTCAATTGTCACCTCAGTCAGCTGCTAGAACACATATATGAACAATGAGTCATTTCCCTTATTTTAAAACTAAATAGAACCCTTTCTTAGCATACACTGCACCTTATAATCTCTTCCAAAGATACAACCAACCTGACCGAATACTTTATAGGAGATCCTAGAGCTATTCCTTTAGCTCTTACATCCTTTACAAGGTGGCACTCGATAAGGCAAGAAAGGAATAGGCCGAATGCCCAACTCACCCAAAATACTACGAACATAACTCAACCATGATGCTGTAATCAAAAACTCAACTTGAGTACCATGATCAAAACTCATCCCAACTATAGCTGGGGAAAAATAAGAAGACAACCCAACTAGACAAAAAACTGAATAAAACCATGGGAACAACCCACATACCTTTCAATCCACTAAACCAAACAATTAGGGAAGGTAGATTCTAATTTCTCAATAAAAGCAAAACCATCCCATGCCACTGGCATAACCAACACCATTCTCTTTAAGACAAAACCTTAATCTCTTTCACATAACCATCGGTATCACACTAAACCCACAAAATGACTTATAGCAAATGCTAGAGAGCGGCCTAGGAAACAACCAACAAAGACCGCTAGAAATTGAATAACTTAAAAACCAACTATGGAACCACAGGGAAGAACCAGAAATAAGGCTAACATGACCTAACCACGAATCACAACTCTGGGTAGCCACCTGTCAATGATAACTCACCCCATCCACTACTAAAAAGAATCGATCTACTGGAAAAAAAATACACAAATAGTACAGCAAACTCAAATAGTAAAACAACTAAATAAGGAAAACAGGAAGGCATATAAGCATATACACGAAAAGAGAAGAATCGCAATGCGAACATTACCAACACTAGCCGCAAGTAACAAAAGCCATAGCTGGAGCAATGGTATCAGGAACCTCTACATCTGGCCCACCAAGAAGGGCATCAGACTGATAGGAGCTAACTCTGTACTGAGTAGTCGATGCTGAAGTCTCAACCATCCCTTGTTGGGGACAATCTATAAAATAGTGACCAACCATTCCACAACTATAACAACCCAAAGAAGCCCAACTCTGACGCACGGTGCCTATCGACTCTGGATGGATACCTGATGCTAAAAGCCTCATCTAACCATTTGGGTACCACCCCTATGACTCTGTGCACTACCTCTCATTGCCTGGGGACCTCCCTTACTACCCTGCACTCCACTTCAAGCCGGTGGCACTGGATCCTTGAGAGATAATATATGCTGATCGTGCTAACTGGAACATGGGATCATGGGGCAATCCCTAACAAAGTTCCCATGCTCACTGCACTAAAAATAAATACTACTAAATAAAGTTGGTTGGGAAGCCCTCCCTGATCCTGACTGGCCACCACGACTTACATTCCTTGAATGCAAACAATGGGAACCACGACTTGCACCATGTCTACTTTGCTTAACATGCTCTGCACAACCACCCTCTAGAACCTATGGAGCAACTGAAACTGGTCAACTAGATAAGAAGAAATTGAACCGATCCCTAGTAGAGAATCCCCTACCTCGAGTCTGGGAACCTTAAAAACTCTCATAATAATGACACTTCTTACTACTACCTCCATATGCCTCACGACATAAACCCTCAGTAGCCCAAGCATGATCAACTACCTAAAGGAAGGTCGTCCCAACTGTAACCAAGTGCTCAGTTGTCAAATGGAGTGGTGAAATTAAACCTCCAATGAAACTCTGAACCCTCTCAAACTCTGTAGGCATAGACCTAGCAGTGCGCCTAACTATCTCGTGGAACCTTGCCTCATACTCCAATATGGACATACAACCCTGTTGTATAACTGGAAGGTCTACTCTAACAGAAGTATCGCTCGAAGAACCGGGTACTGCCCCAAACTGAGGTACTGAAACACCAACCGAAGGACTCGAAGTCCTAGCCATGGTGTCCTGACCAATTGGGGTAGCCATAAATCCAATCGGAGGCTGGGCAAGCCACAAACTCCCTAACTGATACAGTATGCTCCCACTCTTAAATCCTGGCACTGACCGAAGCACTGAAGCAACAGGCACTGAGGCCTCGACACCACCCGCTATCATACTCGTCTTAGGCATCTGAGAAGGAATGAAACAACCAAAGTTTAGAAGTCAATAGAGCCAGGAATGCATGATAAGGAGCCAAGAAGATGGAACTTTTCCTAACTATGCCCTGTAGCCTCCCTCAGATAGGATACAAGTGTTATCATACCAATCCGCGAGACTCTACATAGACACTTGCTTCAGTACCACGACACTAGTGAACCTAGAGCTCTGATACCAAGTTTTCATGACCGGATTTCTCAAGTCATGATGGCACCTACAACTCCCATTAAGCGAACCAATCCCCGTAGCTCGGAACAGTTAGTAATGGGCTACTAACTAAACAATATGCACAATAAGCAGAAATAAGCAAAAGTAGATATAAGATAAAGATAATGTGGAAGCAAATAACCTGAATATATAAATAAGAAAACTACACCAACCCCAAGACTTGGTATCGATAGTACAAGAGCTTTTAATAGAGTACAAGTGCTATAAGTAACAAAACAGAATATACAATTGTCTCCGAACAAATAAAGAGTAACAGTACCAAAAGATGAGATACGGTCAAGCCTCGATCAGCAGGAGCTCACCTTAGTCTCGAGTATCCAAAAGCTGCACAAATCTCCACGTGACCAATGGCGAAGGCTCACACTAATATTTGCACCAAAAAGATACAGAAGTGTAGTATGAGCACCAATTTCTAAGAAATGGGTACCCAGTAGGCATCATCGGCCGAGTGAGCGCATATAAAATATAAAAACAGTAATAAGAAGATAGCAAAGAAGAAGTCACAAAAGTAATAGAGGAAGCACATGGAAACTAGCACGGATAGAAGTCAACAAGAATTGCAAACATACTATGCTAGACACAGAAGATATATATAACACACAACATAGGTGAAGGAAAGAAAGACGCACCTGGAGTCCTTGCAATAACAATATATATGAGAGAGGGTTCAGAAAATGATGGTATACCAGTAACCTCAAGTAGAAAAGGGAATAAAGGAAAGCATGGAACATAATCAAGCTAGAAACAATATAACTAATGGAACCATGCTTAAACACCAAATCAGAATCACAGAATCAGATAACAACCTCGCAATTACCGCCCTAGGATGGAATAAACTAAGCCACAAAGAAACCAAAACCACAAATCAGCACCATGGAAAGAAAAGAGTAGGATCTGCTACCCATAAATACTCAGAAGGCCACATAAACAGTGCCTTAAAAATCTAGGAACCACTAGTCCATCAATAATTAAAAGTCCAAGAAATAGATCCTCAAAAGGCTAAAAACCACTAAACCACTAAAAAACAAAGTCCATAACAAGCTCTATGATTTGAAAGGAGTAATATAATCTACCAACTATCACAATGGTTGCCCATACAACCGAGGAACACAATCAAGTGGAAAAAAAATCTCTGGCATCCCATAGTACCAGAGCATACACTAAGCAAACAACAAACACGGGTGGAATCTGAATGAAATATGCATGATGATGATGATGTGATGAAACCAGTGTGATAGTAACTCATATGTTACCCCCTCTTGTACCTAAAAGTCCCAATAGAGGCAGGATCTATAAAAGGGCATGACCCGTATAACTCAAATCTGATGTATACCCTTCCTCTAACTTACTCAGCCCATAGCCATTAGTCCTAGAATGGCAGGGCCCATGGAGGTCTATGACCATATACTAACGCGAATCTTAAAGTATAGCTAAATAAGCGGAACCTCGTAGTATATGATCATATTCGATCTGGGTCTAAATCAGTAGAAGTAGTCTCAAAACGCCATCAACGGGTGCCCAAAGTATATCCAGTTCTAAATCAGCAACAAAGTCTCAAAATCCCTAAACAGGGTGCCCGGTACGTAACCGGGTCTAAATCCACAGAAAATCATATCTAGCACTACAACACAGTCGAGCCTAGTATCAGTATGAAAACCAGTGATAAAACCATTGAAATATCCTCCTTACTCCAAGAGGTTTCATGAAAATCAGTTCCAAAACCCTTTCATATTCATTTTACCGAAAATGGGTCCTCGGGGACATGGAAAGTTTAGAAAATCACTTATAGTAGGCCCGAAACCTAAACGGTAGTAAAACATATCGAAAAATCCTTTGCATGAATGATATGCTCATAAATAATAGGTTAGCCCAATGACTCATAAACATTTCTATCGGCCCTGCACAAGAACAATCAGCTCTACAACACAGATATCTGGCCTAAAGCAACATCTAGATGTTTGGAACTCACGGACATTCCCAAATATCCCACCATCTATGGTCTAGAGGCATAAACATAGGCCACATGGGGACACAAGGGTAATATTACAATACTACAACAAATACTACAAACAACGCATCAAATGAACAGACGGAAGAGGCAGACAAGGTATAGGGTACCAACCTAGAAAACTAACCCAAAGATTCTAATTAATGCAGTTATAGCCTATATACGCAGAGTCTAGGTAGGGAAAGCCATAACCTAGCTATCGTCCGATGACTAGCTATAGGAATGGAATTGTCCAAGCTCGAACTGCTCCAGAAAGCCCCAAATCATGAACACACTATCAAAAAAATATTCTACGTATCAAAACTAAGCCAATGATACCCATATTGCTATAATTATAGCCGGTTCGAAATTCGGGTCAAAAGCAGGCCTGCAAGGCCCATAACTCGAAACTAGAAATGGAAAGAAGCATGACAAACTTACTAATCCCGTGAGTGCATGCTCCAAAATTAAGCAAATTTGGCCAAGGGAAAGGGCTCAAAATAGCCCGCTCAATAAGGAATTAAAGTTGGAATTTATAGGGAATAAAATCAGAAATTAAGGTGAGAATTCACCTACCTCGAGGAGATAAAGCGAGCAAATGAAGAGAAATCCTTGAATTCCTGAACAGTCAATCCTAAAGGATCATCTACAAGCAAAGGAAACCCAAGCTTTAAGAAGGATCAATTAATGGAGGAAACTGGGAATTAAAGAGAGAATTTACTCGGGTTGGAGGCTAAAAATTGATCAAGAATTAACAAAATATTATCCTACAAGTAGTTGGGTTGATCAAGGTGTGAAAATAGTGAATTTATGAGCTATTTCTATGGAGAAAATGAGTTTGGAATTTTTGGAAATGAATGAGAAAAGAGGCTATGTCATGCCCCGAGCCTACCCCCTGGACGTAACACGGGACCCAAGCATCACAAGTGATCTCAAGATAACCCTCTGGTGTTAGCTTGAGCTAAAAACTAAACAAAATATAAATAAAACGGAAGCTTAACTGATGTAATGAGCAACTAAATCTGTTTATATAAAATAGAAGTCTAAGGATGGAAATCTGAATACAACTGAACATCTGACTCTATGTCTGAAAGCCTCTACTACTGGAGAGTTGCTGGAACAAGCCCCCATCTAACTCTAAATGCTGAATTTCCAAATACACAATCTAAATACTGAAATGAAACTAAACTCCAAGTCCTCAAAGGAGGAGGACTCACCAAGCTGACTGGATATGCTGCTGATCTACTAGCCACAGATTGAGGAGCGGGCTACATAATCTACATCATAATAGGATGCAGCACAAAGAAGTATGCGGTCAGTATTATGGAATATACTGAGTATGCGAGATATGCATAGATAATGATAAATTATACTTGAAAGCATGCTTAAAATAGAGTTCATGCATAAATAGAAGAAATCATAAGTAAGTATCAAAATATAAAACATAAAACATGAAGTAAAGTCAATATTCAAAGTAAAGTATCATATAACTTCATAACTTGAAAATAATCACATGGGAGTTTCTCTTAACCGAAATTAAACCATGCTAAGCTACATCGAGTCCGGTGTCATACACCCATACTGAAAAAGGTTGTCCTAATCGGCCAAAGTTAGAACCATGTCATACCAGGTTCATGTCATAAACCACAGAGGGCACCTACAGTGGCACGTAGTTCTGGGACTAAGGGTACTCTCACCCGGTCCAACTTGGTGCTAAATACTACTCCCAAAACACACACACACACACACATATATATATAGCATGAGGCTCACATACAGGTGACATATCTAGATGTCAAAACTTGTTCATAAACATGTTCATAACCCGAATCTTCATACTACTGACGAACCTTGGTTTAGAAAATGATTCATGAGCATTGATGGCACATCGGATGTCTTTCCTTGCATAATAATTCATAACTTGAAAACTTGCATAACTCTAGTTCAATTTCATAAGAACATATATTTTCATAGAGCATAGGAACTAGGCATGCACTTGCTTAAAAATCCATGAAAACATGCTATCAAATACCAAATTTTCTTAAATCAATTCATGCATGTAGGATTTACCAATGATTAGCCTTCAATTCATAAAATAGTAGTTCACATGTAAAAACCCATGCAAAATCATGCAATTTAATATAGATTTCATAATAGAACCATGAGAAGACAATTTATAGCAAAACCCATAAGAATTGGGTAAGAACCCTAATTTGAAAGTTCATGAAATCAAAATAAAGATTTGGGGTTTTGGGAACAAGAATGAAAGGAATCCATTGTTGAATACCCACATACCTTGATTGAAGCTAACTCACTTGAAATTGAAAAGAAAGGAGACTTGATCTTTGAGCTTGAGACTTGGAGCTTGAAGGAGTTCTTTTCCATTTTGGGAGATAAATGAAGATTTGAGGAGGGACTTAGGATAATGAGGGTGAAAACCCTTCTAGAAGTAGTCAAAATTACCTCCTTTAGGCGTTAAAAGGGTGGGTAATTATAAAAATACCCCTAGGAATTAATTAAGAAAAGGTTGTTTCAAAACTCGGCTTCAGGTTCCACGGGTCCCTTCCTAGGGACATAGAACTCATCACGGCTCGTGGACTTGAGTCGTGGTTCCTGAGCCAAAATTTTAGGCTGTGGATAACTTTCCACGGACTAACAGGATGACCCGTAGAAAATTTTATGAGTCATGGAACCAATTCGTGGTTCCAGGGGAAATGGCCACTCTCTGTGTGATTTTTTCACGGGTTGGTACCACGATCCATGAAAACATCCATGAACTGTGAAACTGACATGTGGTCCTTAGACTTGAGGGTGGTTTGCAGGACTAGAATCACGAGTCCTTTCCATGATGCGTGGAACTTTCCATGACTCATGGATTTGAAACGTTATCCCTGGAAGTTTAAAATTCTGCAAGTTTTGAGTTTTAAAGTTGAATCGATTTCCGAGGTTTTATAATATCTCCACCTTGGGATCATTCGTCCTCGAATAAAGACTAATAAAGGAAAACAGGAGAGAACAATAACCCAACCAACAACAAAACATGGAAACCAAGGAATAAACATGAACACTGAGCTTTTCAACTTAAAACATGACTGAATCAATTTCTAGAACATGAATGCATGTTAGGATCATGAGAGGAAATGATGGGATAGGATCGGAGGAACATACTAAGGAGGAAACTATTTCCTCAAGCTGAAGTGGAATTAGAAGGGAAGAGATGAGGGCACTTGGACTTCATGGCTGATTTTTCTTCCCAAGTAGCTCCTTCAACTGAGTTGTAAAAGCTGAAGTACTATCATGGTAACCGACTTCTGATTGAAATAAAAACTGAGCAAGATTCATGAGACACATATGCATGTTGAGTGTGTAAGAACAGCTAATGGGACAGGAACTGGATATCCAAAATAATAACTAGTCTAGGACAAGAGCAGGAACTCAGCTAAAACTCATAAAGAACAAACATACTTTAGAAATCGCAGTTAATTGAAAGGGGACACCATACTGAGAGAAGTAGATATCCGGGAAAACTATTCTCTTCTAAATACCACCCCTACCATTCGCAACTAAAAACCTCAACAACGCACATAAGGGTACTAAGGTCTGAGTTTAACTACCCGATTTTCCAGGTTCAAACCTACCTCGACTAGATCTCTTGCATCAAGAACATCTTCTAAGGATAGTATTCCCTCTTATCACAACAACCAACTAACCTAGGGCTCCCAACCAAAGGGTCACTAGTTGCACAAAACAAGGATCCATATGTATCCCATCGCGACATTCAAGCTTATAACTATGGTCAACTAATGGTTTTGTAGCTTACCATATTCAAGACTTCTCCCCTTTTCCTAGCATAATTAGGAGTCGCAACTCCAAGAACTTCTACAGAGGGACATACTAAAATTCCTCATATAATTATTTCGCACGAATAATCCTTACCTCACAATTCACCCACACCTAGAAGTCAAGGTAGAACAAGTACACTAACAATGAAAAAGAAATCTGCTACCTCCCATTGAGGATACTATATGGCTTCCTCCCCTAGAAACTATAACAGCATGAGCCAAAATCTTGAAAGATAATAGCGGGAGCATGAGCGTCACGAATGAAGGATTACAGATTGATCTTGACTTACACTTAGCATGATCAAGCCACTCAAGGTGAGGCTTGGGGAATTGAGCGCAATAGTCCTGAGTAATTCACATATTGGGAACGTAAGGCATGAATGGTGGGGATCACCACCCCTCGTTGTCAAAGTCAAAGGTCAAGGGCTTTAGAGCAAGGAGATCATAAGCGCGAACCATTTCAATAATCAGGTCTGAGCATATACATGATTCAATTTGCCATTAAGGCATGCTTGAGGACTGAACCGAGTAAATAGTACTGAGCGTACTGAGAGACATGAGTTCACATAGATAATGAACCTCAGGGAATAAAGCTGGAATTTATAGAATCACAGAGTAAGAGTAGAATCATTGTCTGAAGCAATCATTTGTCATTCTAGAAGCTGAATATGAGTATGAATCTGAAATAGGACCATGGCACTAACACATAAGGCATGCAAAAGGAATCGTAATGGCAGAAGTATACTTAGGACGCTAGGATGTAAATAAGCTTCTGCCTCCCTTCTTAACTATGTTCTAATACCCAAAAGCATCACTACCTGAGCCTCCAAAATCTGACCAATTCTACATCCCACTATCTCCCCCTTAGATTCATGCTACCCTTATAAGTCTATGGACCTCTCCCAATATCTCAAAGGAACTATGATTATTTTAATCTAACAGACCATACACTACTCCGGAATCTAGACCGAATACCCACTTCCTTCTATAGTCTATGATTCTCCTTCGCCTAAAAGTCTAGGCCTCAACCCTTCTATCTCTACTTTGTTCTAGGTTAAGACAACTCACAACCAAACAAGAAGAGGGGTTCGGGGACTATGGATGCATAAAGGAAGAAAATCTAGTGACGTACCTGATTCGACTTCTGGAGGAATACTTTGACCCGGCTGGCTAGGTAATGGAAGGAATTTGTTTTAGAGCTGAACACCACTGTTGCTCCGCTTAGCTGAGGGAAAATCCTTGATCCTATGGCCTAACTGCCTAAAACTAAAACAACCCTCTTTGCCAGCAAGGCACTCACCTATATGAAACTTACCACAACTACTACAACGAGGGTACCTCAAGGTCTTCGGAGCCCTATTATGACAATAATGAGAATTGAGTGCAGGTGTGCTAACTGAAGATGGGGTTGGTCCGGATCACCTCTGCTGAGAAGATGATTGGTTCTGGTCTTTTTGTTCTTCCCCTTCCTCTTCTTTAATTTCTCTTTCTCATTCATCTGAGCTTTCATGGCTTGAGCCAACATACAGATGGCTTCACAAAATTCTGCATTCGTAACCTCATGATCTGGAGTGGTCGGATTAGCATTCCTCGTGGGGTTTCTTCGTAGAGACATTATCTGAAATGTGTAAGGAATGGATTAAAAGGGTAAGTAGAGTCAAACTTTATTGCACGATAGTGAACATGAAGAAGTGAAGTTTTTCCTAAAACACCTCATAGCCTCGCCCTCATAAGTGTGGCGCACTTCACACCCATGAAAGAGACACTACTTGATGCTGCTTTTAGACACCCTAGGACTCTTGAACATGATGCTCTAATACCAAGTTTGTCATACCCCGAGCCTACCCCCTGGACGTAACACGGGACCCAAGATCACAAGTGATCTCAAGATAACCCTCTGGCATTAGCATGACCTAAAAACTAAACAAAATATAAAAAAATGGAAGCTTAACTGATGTAATGAGAAACTAAATCTGTTTATATAAGATAGAAGTCTAAGGATGGAAATCTGAATACAACTGAACATCTGGCTCTATGTCTGAAAGCCTCTACTACTGGAGAGTTGCTGGGACAAGCCCCCAGCTACCTCTAAATGCTGAAATACCAAATACACAATCTAAATATTGAAATGAAACTAAACTCTAAGTCCTCAAAGGAGGAGGACTCACCAAGCTGACTAGATGTGCTGCTGATCTACTAGCCACAAACTGGGGAGCGGGCTACAGAATCTACATCATAATAGGATGCAACACAAAGAAGTATGTTGTTAGTACTATGGAATGTACTGAGTATGCGAGATATGTATAGATCATGATAAAGTATACTTGAAAGCATGCTTAAAACAGAGTTCATGCATAAATAGAAGAAATCATAAGTAAGTATCAAAATATAAAACATAAAACATGAAGTAAAGTCAAGATTCAAAGTAAACTATCATATAACTTCTTAGCTTGAAAATAATCACGTGGGAATTTCTTTTAACTGATATTAAACCATGTTGGGTTACATGGAGTCCTTTGGCATGCACCCACACTGAAAAAGGCTGTCCTAACTGGCCAAAGTTAGAACCATATCATGCCAGGATCCTGTCATAAACCACAGAGGGCATCTACAGTGGCACGTAGTTCTGGGACTAAGGGTACTGTTACAGGATCCAACTCGGTGCTAAATACTACTTCCAAAACACACATATATATTATATGAGGCTCATATACAGGTGACATGTAACACCTTGGAAATGAAACCAGCTATCTATGTTAAAATCTCAGAAAATTCCATGTTTCAGGAATGACGGGTCAAAACCACTGGTCATGGAATAGAATCGTGATTCCTGTCAGTTTGGTTCAGCCTCTGGTCTGGAGCAACGAATGGGTTCTACGGACTGTGGTTCAAACTACAGGTCTGTCTTGTTGACTCATGGAAATAGATCAGAGGGATGGCAAGTTCCCCAGGTTCTACGACTGGGTTCGACGACCCGTCATTTGAATAACGACTCATCATACTTAGTCATAGTTTGACCGGAGGTCAACTAACTCCCTAGGAACGACTAGTCTAGTCGATGACCCATGGAACCAACCCGTAAAACCTGAAGCCGACCTATTTTTCCAGATGGTTCTAAATTATATCCCAGGGGTATTTTAGTCATTACCCACTCTTTTAACTCCTAAGTGAGGTCATTTTGACTATTTCAAGAAGGGTCTTCACCCTTATTACCCTAAGTCTCTTGTAAATCCTTCATTCACCTCCCAACAAGGAGAATAAGTCTTCCAAGCTCAAGGTCTCAAGCTTTAAGTTCAAGTCTCCTAAGTCTTTCCAATTCAAGTGGGTTAGTTCCAATCAAGGTATGTGGGTATCTAATAATGGGTTCCTTTCACCCTTGTGCCCAAAACCCCTAATTCTTATTTTAAATTATGAACTTTTGAAATTAAGGTTTTGATTAAAATTGAGGAAAACTTATGGAATTAGTTTCTATGCATCAATTCATGGCTTCTTATGGTTTATCTATGATTCTATTAAGATTCCTTAATTGGTTTCAAGAGCCCATGTATTAAAGTTGAATTCTAGCATGATTCCATTGAATTGCATAATTTTAAGTGAAAGTTTACATGTTTAGATAACATGTCCTTATGTATTTTATGAACTTGCATGCCTACCTATTCAAGTATGAATTTATAAAGGAAAGGCATGATTTAAGTTATGGCTATGCACATGCTTTAGATGTATGATTTTGAATTGCATGACATCGAATATGACCTATTGCTTTTCAAACAGTTTTGACATAAGATATGTCACCATTTATGAACAATTTTGACATCAGATATGTCCCCAGTTATGAACAGTGTTGACATCAGATATGTCACCAATTACGATCAGTTTTGGCATAAGATATGCCCCAGTATTATATGAGCTATATGTATGTATTTTTGGAGTAGTATTTAGCACCAAGTTAGACCGGGTAAGAGTACCCTTAGTCCTAGAACTACGTGCCCCCATAGGTTTGCAAGTCCACTCTGTTGGGCATCAATTTTTAGTGATCACGCGACAGTCATGCCTTTATACCCTAGCAAGGTATATTGGGTCCTCTCGATAGGACATATACATTGGATTCCATGTAGCTCACATGGTCTATATCAGCTAGAGAACCTGCCACAAAAATAGTTTATGCTTTAAAAAAGTACTTTACTCTTATTCAAATTTCAGACTCTTGTTTACGATTATGTTTCCAGCTTATGGTGTTTCATAGAGTCATTTGCATCCAGTTTTACTTTTAAAGTATGATTTTGATTGCTAAAGCATAGTTAGCATGTTTTAAACTGTTTATCATGTTCATGCATCACTCACATACTCGGTACATCCTATAGTACTGATGCATATTTTGCACTACATCCTTTGATGATGCAAATTTAGGTGTACCTCCTCAGATTCTTGGCTAGAGTTTCCCGGCCACTCCCAGATAGTTGTTGGTGAGACCTCTTAGGTCGAGGACTAGTTATGTTAGCTTTTCATTTTCATACTTTGAGTTAGCTAGGGTCTTATCCTAGCAACTCTTTATGTCATGAGTAGAGGCTTTTCAGACATATACAGTATTTGAGTCCTCTTATGGATCTTGTATTCCTATTTGACTTGATTCTACATGTATGCTATTCCGACTTTATCTATTATACTTCCGCTTATCATTTTTTATGCTTACGAATGTTATGACCAAGGCTGTCACGACCCGATTTCTCAAGTCATGATGGCACCTACAATCCCCCAGTAGGCGAACCAATTCCCGTAGCCCAGAACGGTTAGTAATGGGCTACTACCTAACCAAAATGCACCAGTAAGTAGAAATAACCGAAAGCAAACTCGAATATAAATACATAAAGGAAACTACACCAACCTCAAGACTTGGTATCAATAGTACAGAAGCTTCTAATAGGATACAAGTTCTAGTAGTAACAAAATACAACATAAATTGCCTCTAAAAGTACAAGGAGCAATAGTACAACAGAAGAGATGTAGACAAGCCCCGACCGTCAGGCGCTCACCCTAGTCTTGAAGATCCAAAAGCTGCACGAGTCTCCAACGTGATCAACGGAGAAATCTCAGCTAATATCTGCACAAAAAAGTGCAGAAGTGTAGTATGAACACCAAAACCACGGGTACTCAGTAGGTATCATAGGCCGACTGAGCGCATATAAGATATAAAAGCAGTAAGTAACAGATAGCAAGAAAGTAGTCACTGAGGCAATAAGCAAGGCACAAGGAGCTAGCACAGATCATCCATAACTAAGAGCTTCAAGTAACACATGCTAGCACAGAGATACAATTACATAGAATCACATGTGAAGGAAGGGAGAACACACCTGGAGTCCTTGCACAATAATATAAGTAAGTAGAGAGAGAGTTGAGAAAATAGCGGTATACCGGTAACCTCAAGTGGAAGGAAAAGACGGAGAGCAGTCTAACATACTCAAAATGGAATCAACCAGTATAAGGAAATCATAACACCAATCCAATCATATGATAGCATAACCAGGGAATCACCTCACAAGTACAATCCTAGGATGAAATAACTAGGCCACAATAATCGAGAGATACCACTCAGCTTCCCACAAGAATAGAACCAGAGTCTCACACTCTGCTCAGAAGGCCACACAAAAGTATCTCAATAAGATAGGACTCCAAAGCCCTCTCAATAATAAAAAATCCCACAACCAAACCCTCAACAGGCTAGCCATCACTAATCTTTCAAGAACCGGGTGCCAAGACAAGCTCTAAGTAAAAATGGGAGTAAATATAGTCTACCTACAGTCCCAATGGCTGCCCATACAACCGAGGAACACAATCAAGTGAAAACAAACCTTCCGACATCCCATACTACCAGAGCGTACACCGAACACACAACAAACAAGGGTGGAATCCAATGCATGATATGATATGATATGATGTATGAAATAGAACCTCTGTATGTACCTCCTCCGGTGCCAATCGGGCCCAGCAGGCAGGTTCCATCGAAGGACTCAGCCTGTATACCTCTACTCCACCGTATACCCTTACCTTCGGCGCACGCAGCCCGAAGCCCCAGGCCCAGAGCGGCAAGGTCCATGGAGGTCCCTGACCCCATACTAAAACTCAGTATCAAGACATATCATCCGAAAGCAAGTCCAGGATCAAGATAGAGACCCAGTCTCAAGTATGCATGCCCAGACCCCGTCCAGGACTAAAGTAGTTGAAAATACCTCAAAAACCCCTCAAAGGGTGCCCGGGCGTAACCGGGTCTAAAACTATAGTAAATCAAGTCTAGTGCTCCGCCCCGCAGAGACTAGTATCAGTAATAAAATCAAGTCTGGTGCTCTACCCCGCAGAGACTAGTATCAGTAATAAAATCAAGTCTGGTGCTCTGCCCCGCAGAGACTAGTACCAGTAATAAACCAGTGCGAAAACATCCAAAAATCCCGTTTTCTATCAACAACAGTACCAAAAAGGGCCCCCAGGGCCATGCAAATTTAGGAAAACTGTCAGTAGTGGCTCACAGCCAAAACTGTAGTAAAACATGCAGGGGAAAACCTTTTTCATGGATGATATGCTCTCACACAAATATAAAAGTAGCCCAATGGCTCACAACAATTCCTATCAGCCCTGCACAGGCCCAATAGCTACTCAACAGACATAACCAGCCTAAAAGGATAATCTCTATGTCTAGGACTGGCGGACATTCCCAAATAGCCCACCATCTATGTTCCAGAGTCAATACAAGGCCCCACAGGACCATAAAGGTAATATACATTACTACAGGAATACTACAAACAACATATGAAATAGACGGACGAAAGGCACAAGGCCTGGGGTACACACCTATAACAACCCATCCAAGGATGCTTATTAATGCAATTATAGCCTATATACGCAGAGTCTAGATAGGGGAAAACCATAACCTACCTGTCATCCGATGAATAGCTGCGGGAACGGCATCATCCAGACTCGAATAGCTCCAGGAAGCTCTGAATCACACAAAACAAATACTTTCAACTGAAGCCCCACAGGCGTCTCTATGAAGCCTGACCAACCAAGGTAATGGAACAATTGCTAGAATCGACAAGGCTGCAAGAACGAGCCATAGCCAATTGATAAGGTGTTAATGTCACACTCGCGACCAGCCAACTCCAAAGCCTAAAAATGAATCCAATAACAATAACAAATGGCAGCTAAATCCAACAACAATACGTTAACCACATCTCAAAGGAGCGACGAGCTCCCGAGGCACTATTTCAAGGCGTACTTCATGTCATTCAATCCAATAACCATCGTTCGTGACTCCAATAAGAATCACACCAACTACCAGTACCTACAACACCTTAACACCATCAACATACAACAATAACAACCCAATTTAATATGACAAAGGGGCTGCCCAAAGCCACAGATCAAAAATACCACTACGTGGCTCAGAAATCCATAAAACAATACTAGAACATATAATAACGAAGGAGGGTCATAGGAGGAAGGTTACCTCGACAAAAATCTTTGAAATACCAAGATAAACATGCTGTTATAAGGACCCACCACGAGCTGTAACAATATACGGCAAGAAAACACGACAAACATGCCGATAACGATAAGTTCTCCTCGGAATTGATTCTAAAGCTCAAATTAAGAATGAGTCAAGGATTTAGAACCCTTACCTTCCGATAACCAATGATAATAGCATAAAAATATCAGTTCCACGAAATTCCTCCTTGCAATAGCAACAAACGGAGCCAAAACGACGAGAAAACTGTACCACGATGATGAGCTCGCGACGTAGAGCAACTTCCGTTAAAATTTCGAATTGAAAGGATCAAGGTCCATGGATTATTTCTAAGGTTTGTATCTGTTTTTATATGGTTTTGGTCTGTTTTATGGGTTTAAAACGAAGGAGAAGCTGATTTATAAAGGCAAACCGACTTAGGATGTGGGCCCCGCTTTGACGTATCTGCTTGCGCAGTATTATGAAAATATGAATATCTCTCTATTATGAAGTCGTATGGATGAACAGTTTAGTGAGTTGGAAACTAGACTCGTAGACCTTCAATTTGGTATATTGGGGGACCACTAACTCTTTATAGATAGGTAGAAACAGCCCAAGACATTTAATCCAAATTTGAAGAGAATTCCTTAAAGGAATTTACAATAAATTTTTCCGACTTTTGTTTCGCAACTTGCTTGACTTCAAAACTTATCATACGACCATTTTGCAATTATAATAACTCATAACACATCCTTCTTAGTATATTAGACACTATTAGTCTTACCCCAAAGGCACAGGTTACTTTAAATCTTCCAAACGGGGGAGGTGTTACACGAGTCATTTTTTTAACTCGAACTTTCGAGTAAGGGATTCCTTTGACCAAGAACCTTGGTTTAATTCTTTTATATTACTAAGAATGTTGACGGAATTCAACGATTTCCAAAGTTGAAGCTCTAAAATGAGGAAGGGCCATAAAGACCTAACAAACGGCCCGGGAACCGGGTAACCTCCGCGTTCGGATGGCAACCAAGGTAATGGAACAATTGCTAGAATCGACAAGGCTGCAACAACGAGCCATAGACAATTGATAAGGTGTTAATGTCACACTCGCGACCAGCCAACTCCAAAGCATAAAAATGAGTCCAATAACAATAACAAATGGCAGCTAAATCCAACAACAATACGTTAACCACATCTCAAAGGAGCGACGAGCTCCCGAGGCACTATTTCAAGGCGTACTTCATGTCATTCAATCCAATAACCATCGTTCGTGACTCCAATAAGAATCACACCAACTCCCAGTACCTCCAACACCTTAACACCATCAACATACAACAATAACAACCCAATTTAATATGACAAAGGGGTTGCCCAGAGCCACAAATCCAAAATACCACTTCGTGGCTCAGAAATCCATAAAACAATACTAGAACATATAATAACGAAGGAGGGTCATAGGAGGAAGGTTACCTCGACAAAAAGCTTTGAAATACCAAGCTAAACATGCTGTTATAAGGACCCACCACGAGCTGTAACAATATACGGCAAGAAAACACGACAAACATACCGATAACGATAAGTTCTCCTCGGAATTGATTCTAAAGCTCAAATTAAGATTGAGTCAAGGATTTAGAACCCTTACCTTCTGATAAACAATGATAATAGCATAAAAATATCAGTTCCACGAACTGCCTCCTTGCAGTAGCAACAAACGGAGCCAAAACGATGAGAAAACTGTAACACGATGATGAGCTCGCGACGTAAAGCAACTTCCGTTAAACTTCTGAATTGAAAGGATCAAGGTCCATGGATTATTTCTAAGGTTTGTATCTGTTTTTCTATGGTTTTGGTCTGTTTTATGGGTTTAAAACGAAGGAGAAGCTGATTTATAAAGGCAAACCGACTTAGGATGTGGGTCCCACTTTGACGTGTCTGCTTGCGCAGTATTACGAAAACATGAATATCTCTCTATTATGAAGTCGTATGGATGAACGGTTTAGTGAGTTGGAAACTATACTCGTAGGCCTTCGATTTGGTATTTTGGGGGACCACTAACTCTTTATAGATAGGGAGAAACACCCCAAGACATTTAACCCAAATTTGAAGAGAATTCCTTAAAGGAATTTACAATAACTTTTTCCGACTTTTGTTTCGCAACTTGCTTGACTTCAAAACTTATCATACGACCATTTTGCAATTATAATACCTCATAACACATCCTCTTAGTATATTAGACACTATTAGTCTTACCCCAAAGGCACGGGTTACTTTAAATCTTCCAAACGGGCGAGGTGTTACACGAGGCATTTCTTTAACTCGAACTTTCGAGTAAGGGATTCCTTTGACCAAGAACCTTGGTTTAATTCTTTGATATTACCAAGAATGTTGACGGAAGTCAATGATTTCCAAAGTTGAAGCTCTAAAATGAGGAACGGCCATAAAGACCAAACAAACGGCCCGGGCACCGAACTACCGGTCCCGACAAGCCATAAATGACTTGGGCCGCTACAAGTAAGCTCTAATAGTACAAGAAAGGCAAAAATGAGTAAATGACCGGAAGGGTCATTACAGGTTAGCTTGGGATCCTTGTGTTCCTATGTCCCAGGTTACGTCTAAGGGGTAACCTCAGGGTGTGGCAAACTTAGTATCAGAGCCTCAGGTTCAAGAGTCATCGGATGTCTGAACGACGCATCGAGTAGAGTCTTTTTCATGTGTGTATAGTGTGCCACACATATGAGAGAGAAGCTATGAGTTGTCTTAGAAAACTTCACTTCTTTCATAATCATGTCGTGCGATAGATCTTAAATCTTATGTTCCTCTAATTCTTATCTTGTACATTTTAGATTATGCCTCCTCGATGTGCTATACCTCCCCAAACCGCTCGGAATGTTGTTCCTCCTATTTCGATCCCCGATGTCACGAATGAGGAATTCAGAAATGCCATCCATTTGCTAGCCTAGACTTTGGCCACTTAGGCCAATCAATAGGCTCCTTCCCCCATTCATCCTCAAAGTGGGGTAGCAGCCCAAGTTTGGGACTTCATACGAATGAACCCACCTGAATTTTGGGGTTTGAAAGTGAGTGAGGACCCACTCAACTTTATTGATGAAGTGAAAAAGATCTTCAAAGTTATTCAAGTGGTTGAGGTTGATTGTGTTGAGCTTGCATCCTATCAACTCAAGGATGTAGCTCATATTTGGTTTATGCAATAGAAAGAGGCTAGGGTGAGGGACGCGGTCCTCATGACTTGGGAGTGTTTTAATAGGTCCTTTCTTAATAGTTTCTTTCCCCGAAAGTTGAGGCAAGTGAAGGTGGAGAAATTTGTGAACTTGAGACAGGGTTCGATGTCGGTTCAAGAGTATAGTCTGAAGTTCACTCAGTTGTCTAGGTATGTTCCCTCTATGGTAGTGGACCTGCATGATCAAATGAGAAAGTTTATATATGGAGTTTCTGATGTGGTGAAGAAAGAGTGTAGGTCTACCTTATTATTGAGTGACATGAATATTTCCTGACTCATGACTCATGCCCATCAGATTGAGGGTGACAAGATTAGGGATATGGAAAGGGAGAACAAGAGAGCTAGATATGAGGGTTTGGGATTTAGCCATCAGAGGTCCAGAGGTGGACATCACTCCTTATTCCAGAAGAAGTCATCAAGTCCTGTTCATTCTTCTGCTAGTGTTCCTACCCAGGCCCATAGGCCTCGTCATGATCAGGGTGGTAAAGTATTTGGTTCCCATTTCCAGTCTCAAGGTAGTGTTGCTAAGGGATCTTACTACCCAGATTGTGTTAAGTGTGGGAAGGATCACCCCGGTGAGTGTTTGGCTGGTAGAAAGGGTTGTTTTGGGTGTGGTCAGACCGAGTACCGTATTAGAGATTGACCTTCAGCTAGGAAGGGATATGGAGGTCGGACTCAACCTACCCCAGCAGTTCAGGAGGTAGACCAGCCCAGCAGGGCGCATCTTCTAGTTCTGGTAGTCAGTGCCAGAACCATCTCTATGCTATGTCCTCCCGTCAGGATCAGGAGAGTTCTCCTGATGTGGTTACTGGTATGTTTAAACTCTTCTCTTTCAATGTATATGCCTTGTTGGATCCCAGTACTTCCTTATCTTTTGTGACCCCTTATATATCATGCAAATTCAAAGTATGTCCTGAATTGATTTTAGAGCCCTTTTGTGTTTCTAGTCCTGTTGGTGAGTTAGTCTTAGCCAAAAGAATCTACCAAAATTTCCCTATATCAGTCCTTCATAGAGTCACTTCAGCGAATCTAGTAGGGTTGGAGATAATTGATTTTGATGTCATTCTTTATATGGATTGGTTGTATAAATGCTATGCTTCTGTTGATTGTCATACCCGGATTGTTAGTTTCAAGTTTCCAAATGAACCCATTTTAGAATGGAAAGGTAGTCCCCCTTCCTCCAAAGGTCATTTCATATCCTATCTTAAGGCAAGGAAGAAAATTTCAAAGGGGTATGTTTATCACATAGTGCGGGTTATGGACACGGAGTCCGAAACCCCATCCCTTTAGTCTGTTCCTGTTGTGAATGAATTCCCAAAAGTGTTTTCTGATGATTTTCTCAGAGTCCCTCCCGAGAAGGAGATAGACTTTGGGATAGATCTTCTCCCAAATACAAACCTATCTCTATTCCTCCCTATAGAATGGCTCCCGCAGAACTTAAAGAGTTGAAAGATCAGCTGAAGGATCTTCTTGATAAAGGTTTCATCAGGCCTAGCATTTCTCCATGGGGTGCCCCAGTTTTGTTTGTTCAAAACAAAGGTGGTTCCCTTAGAATGTGTATTAATTACCGTCAGTTGAACAAGGTCAAAATCAAGAATAAGTATCCCATTCCTAGGATTGATGACTTGTTCGATCAGCTTCAGGGTGCTAGCTTTTTCTCAAAAACTGACCTTAGATCTGGTTATCATCAGCTTCGTGTTAGAGAGTGTGATATTCTGGAGATAGCCTTAAGGACTTGGTATGGTCATTATGAGTTTGTTGTTATGTCTTTTTGTCTAACAAAGGCTCCTGCAGCCTTTATGGATTTGATGAACCCTGTGTTCAAATAGTACCTGGATATGTTTGTGATTGTTTTCATTGATGATATCCTCATCTACTCTCGGAGTGAGGAGGAGCATGCCGACCACTTGAGGGTTGTGTTGCAACTCTCAAGGACAGACAGTTGTTTTCTAAGTTTAGAAAGTGTGAGTTTTTGATGTAGTCTATTACTTTTCAGAGTCATATCGTAACTATAGATGGTATTCGATTTTATTCCCAAAAGATCAAGGCAGTGAAGATTTGGCAAAGACCTACTTCTCCATTTGATATTAGGAGCTTTTTGAGTTTGGCTGGTTAATATAGAAGGTTTGTGGAAGGATTTTCTTCCATTGCTGCCCCTTTGACCCGATTGACTCAGAACAAGGTAAATTTTCAGTGGTCCGACTTGTGTGAGAAGAACTTTCAGGAATTGAAGACTAGAAAGACCACAGCTCCAGTGTTAGCTCTACCTTAGGGCTTAGATGATTTTGTTGTATATTTTTATGCTTCTAGGGTTGGTTTGGGTTGTGTTTTGATGCATCTTAGTAAGGTGATTGCTTATGCTTCTAGATAGCTTAAGACTCATGAGAAGAAATATCCTACTCATGATCTTGAGTTGGCAGCCATGGTCGTTGCTTTGAAAATTTGGAGACATTATTTGTATGGGGTACACGTGGATATATTCACCGATCATAAGAGTCTTCAGTATGTGTTCACACAAAAGGAATTGAATTTATGACAAAGAAGATGGCTTGAGCTTCTCAAGGATTATGATATGAGTGTGCTTTACTATCCGGGTAAGGCCAATGTCATGGCGGATGCTTTGAGTAGATTATACATGGGAAGTGTGTCTTCCGTTGATGATGGGAAGAAAGAATTAGTTAAAGAGGTTCACAGGCTTGCTCGGTTGGGAGTCCGCCTTATGGACTCGATAGAAGGTGGTGTGATTGTACAAAATGGTGCTAAATCATCTTTGGTAGCATAGGTGAAGGCAAATCAAGATAAGGATTCCATTTTACTTCAACTTAAGGGTGCAGTTCATCAACATCGGGTGGAGGTTTTCTCCCAAGGAGGAGATGGTGTGCTTCGTTATCAAGGTCTCTTATGTGTGCTAGATGTAGATGAATTGAGACAGCAGATTCTGACTGAGGCTTATAGTTCTAGATATTCTATTCATCCTGGTGCCACCAAGATGTACCGTGACCTACGGGAAGTCTTTTGGTGGAGTGGTATGAAGAGGGACATAGTCGGGTTTGTGTCTAAGTGTCTCAACTCTCAATAAGTAAAGGTGGAGGATCAAACGTCGGGTGGCATGATTTAAGATATTGACCTTCCCACTTGGAAATGGGAAGCAATCAATATAGACTTTATTACTGGCTTGCCTCGTACTCGAAGGTAACATGATTCCATTTGGGTGATTGTCGACCAGATGACCAAGTCATCCCACTTCTTGGCTGTTAAGACTACTGATTCAGCAGACGACTATGCCAGAATTTACATTCGGGAGATAGTTTGATTGTATGGTGTTCCCTTGTCCATCATTTATGATAGAGGTCCTCAGTTTACATCTCACTTTTGGAGATCATTTCTGAAAGATCTTGGTAATCAGGTGAAGCTTAGCACAACTTTTCACCCTCAGACAGATGGTTAGGCAGAGTGCACTATTTAGACTATGGAGGATATGTTGAGAGCGTGTGTGATTGACTTCAAAGGTAATTGGGATGATCACTTTCCTCGTATCGAGTTTGCCTACAACAACAACTTTCACTCTAGCATCCAGATGGCTCTATATGAGGCACTTTATGGCTAGATATGTAGGTCTCCTATTGGTTGGTTTGAGGTAGGTGAGGCATCCTTGATTGGTCCAGATTCGGTTCATGAGACTATGGAGAAGGTTCAATTTATTAGGGAAAGGTTGAAGAATGCTCAGAGTCGACAAAAATCTTATACAGATGTGAGGAGAAGGGAATTAGAATTTGAAGTTGACGATTGAGTTTTCCTAAAGGTGTCACCCATGAAGGGTGTGATGAGGTTTGGCAAGAAAGGAAATCTTAGTCCCCATTTTGTAGGTCTTTATTAGATTTTTAGGAGAGTTGGTAGCGTTGCGTATGAGTTGGAGTTGCCAATGGAGTTGGAAGCGGTTCATCCTATTTTACATGTTTCCTTGTTGAAAAAATGTGTGGGTGATCCGAGCTTGATTGTCCCTTTGGAGGATGTGGGTATGAAGTATAGCCTCACCTATGAGGAGGTTCCTGTGGAGATCCTTGATCGTCAGATTGAGAGGTTGAGGAACAAAGAAGTGTCTTCGGTGAAAGTCCTTTGGAGGAATCACCTTGTAGAGGGTGCTACTTGGGAATCGAAAGAGGCCATGAAGGCCAAATATCCTCATCTCTTTCCTTCCGATTCAGTTCCAGCTTGAGGTACTAGTTTCCTCCTTAGTATGTCCCTCCGATTCTATTCCACCGGTTCCTCATATGTTTCTACCATGCATCCATGTTTTACGAAGTTAGTTTATCATGTTTTCAAGTTGAAAAGTTTAGTTTTTATGTTTACTCTTTGATTTCCATGTTTTGTTGCTGGTTGGGCTATTTTCTCTTCAGTTTCCCCTTTTTTAGTCTTTATTCGAGGATGAATGATCACAAGGGGGAGATATTGTAACACCCCGGAAATGAAACCAGCTATCTAAGTTAAAATCTCCGAAAATTTCATGTTTCAGGAATGACGGGTCCAAACCATGGACCGTGGTTTAAACCACGGGTCGTGGAATGGAACCGTGATTCCTGTCAGTTTGGTTCAGCCTCTGGTCTGGAACTACAAATGGGTTCTAGACCGTGGTTCAAACCATGAGTTCATCCTGTTGACTCATGGAAACAGATCAGAGGGATGGCAAGTTCACCAGGTTCTACGACTGGGTTCAATGACCCGTCGTCCTGAGTCGTGGTTTGATCGGAGGTCAACTGACTCCCCAAGAACGATGTGTCCAGTCAACGACCCATGTAACCAACCTGTAGAACTTGAAGCTGACCCATTTTTCTAGATTGTTCTAAATTCAATCCCAGGGGTATTTTAGTGATTTCCCACTATTTTAACTCCTAAGTGAGGTCGTTTTGACTATTTCAAGAAGGGTTTTCGACTTTATTATCCCAAGTCTCTTCTAAATCCTTCATTCACCTCCCAAAACGGAAAATAAGTCTTCCAAGCTCAGGGTCTCAAGCTTCAAGTTCAAGTCTCCTAAGTCTTTTCAATTCAAGTGGGTTGGCTCCAATCAATGTATGTGGGTATTCAACAATGGGTTCCTTTCACCCTTGTGCCCAAAACCCCTAATTCTTATTTTAAATTATGAACTTGTGAAATTAGAGTTTTGATTAAAATTGGGGAAAACTTATGGAATCAGTTTCTATGCATCAATTCATGGCTTCTTATGGTTTATCTATGATTTTATTAAGATTCCTTAATTGGTTTTCAGAGCCCATGTATTAAAGTTGAATTCGAGCATGATTCCATTGAATTGCATGATTTTAAGTGAAAGTTTACATGTTTAGATAACATGTCCTTATATATTTTATGAAATTGCATGCCCACCTATTCAACTATGAATTTAGAAAGGAAAGGCATGATTTGAGTTATGGTTATGCACATTCTTTAGATGTATGATTTTGAATTGCATGACATCGGATATGTCTTATTGCTTTTCAAACAGTTTTGACATCAGATATGTCACCAGTTTATAAACAATTTTGACATCAGATATGTCACTAGTTATGAACAGTTTTGACATTAGATATGTCACAAGTTATGAACAGTTTTGACATCAACTATGTCACCAATTACGATCAGTTTTGGCATCAGATATGCCCCAATATTTTATGAGCTATATGTATGTGTTTTGGGAGTAGTATTTAGCACCGAGTTGGACCGAGTGAGAGTACCCTTAGTCCCAGAACTACGTACCCCATAGGGTTGCAAGTCCCCTCTGTTGGGCATTAATTTTTAGTGATCACGCCACAGTCATGCCGTTATACCTTGGCAAGGTATATTGGGTCCTCTCGATGGGGAGTATACATCGGATTCCATGTAGCTCACATTGTCTATGTTTGTTAGACAAACTCCCACAGAAATAGTTTATGCTTTAAAAATGTACTTGACTCTTATTCAGATTTCAGACTCTTATTTACGATTATGTTTCCAGCTTATGGTGTTTCATAGAGTCATTTGCATCCAGTTTTACTTTTAAAGTATGATTTCGATTGCTAAAGTATACTCAGCATGGTTTAAACTATTTATCATGTTCATGCATTGCTCACTTACTCAGTATATCCTATAGTACTGATGCATATCTTGTGTTGCATCCTTTGATGATGCAGATTCAGGTGTACCTCCTCAGGTTCGTGGCTAGAGTTTCCCGGCCACTCCCAGATAGTTGTAGGTGAGTCCTCTTAGGTCGAGGACTAGTTATGTTTTTAGCTTATGTTAGATTTTCATTTTCGTACTTCGAGTTAGCTAGGGTCTTGTCCTAGTAACTCTTTATGTTATGAGTAGTGGCTTTTAATACATAGACAGTATTTGAGTCCTCTTACGGATCTTGTATTCCAATTTGACTTGATTCTACATGTATGCTATTCTGACCTTATCTATTATACTTTCGCTTATCTTTTGTTATGATTGAGAATGATATGACCAAGGGTTAGCTTGATATACTTGTGGTCCTAAGTCCCTTGTTATGTCTAGGGGGTAACCTCAGGGCGTGACATGACATATCTAGATGTCAAAACTTGTTCATAACCCAGATCTTCATACTATTCTTGAACCTTCAGTTTAGAAAATGATTCATGAGTATTGATGGCACATCGGGTGTCTTGCCTTACATAATAATTCATCACTTGAAAACTTACATGACGCTAGTTCAATTTTAAAATAACATTTATTTTCGTAGAACATAGGAACTAGGCACGCACTTGCTTGAAAATCCATGAAAACATGCTATCAAATACCAAATTTTCTTAAATCAATTCATGCATATAGGATTTACCATGATTAGCCTTCAATTCATAAAATAGGAATTCACATGTAAAACCCATGCAAAATCATGCAATTTAATATAGATTTCATAATAAAACCACGAGAAGACAATTTATAGCAAAACCCATAAGAATTGGGTAAGAACCCTAATTTGAAAGTTCATGAAATCAAAATAAACATTTGGAGTTTTGGGCACAAGGGTGAAAGGAACCCATTGTAGAATACCCACATACCTTTATTGAAGCTAACCCACTTGAAATTGAAAAAAAAGGAGACTTGATCTTGGAGCTTGAGACTTGGAGCTTGAAGGAGTTCTTTTCCTTTTTGGGAGATAAATGAAGATTTGAGGAGGGACTTAGGCTAATGAGGGTGAAAACCCTTCTAGAAGTAGTCAAAATGATCTCATCTAGGAGTAAAAAGAGTGGGTAATTATAAAAATACCCATAGGACTTAATTAAGAAAAAGTTGTTACAAAACTCGGCTTCATGTTCCATGGGTCCCTTCCATGGATCGTACAACTCATCACGGCTCATAGACTTGAGTCATGGTTCCTGAGCCATAAATTTAAGTTGTAGATAACTTTCCACGGACTAACAGGGCGACCCGTAGAAACTTCTATGAGTCATGGAACCAATTCTTGGTTCCAGGGGAAATGACACTCTCTGTCTGATTTCCACGGGTTGGTACCACGATCTGTGGAAACATCCACGAATCGTGAAATTGAACCATGGTCCTCAGACCTAAGGGTGGTCTGCAGGACTCGAATCATGAGTCCTTTCCACGACGCGTGGAACTTTCCACGACTCGTGGACTTGACCCGTGGTCCCTGAAGTTTAAATTCTACAAGTTCTGAGTTAAAAAGCTGAATCAATTTCCGAGGTGTTACAGGCTGCCATCCCTTTTAAAGCAGCCACGCAAACGCGCAAGTGCACCCAGGACAGGAGTAGGTGTGCTGATGCCATGGTGCCCAGGCAGCCGCAGGTGCACTCGTGCCACAGAACCCAGGCAGCCGCAGGTTCGCCCCAACAGCATGTTGCAGCCAACCTTAGGCAATTTTCACACGATGGACCCCCAGGGAATGCCTCTGGGGTCCCGCAAATAAAAATGAGCTGAGATATTCAACTATAAATGTCATTCCGGATATAACTGAATTGAAGAAAATTTCATCAGAGGTCGTTTTAGTGAAAAGTAGGCCCCACGCCTAAAATCAACCTTTAGGCCAACTATTCCCAAAATTGAACCTAAGGGCCAAAATCAAGTCCGGAAACCAATCATCCCTCTAGCTGAACTTGACATTCTGGAGCTAACAATATTGATGGAATTTCCATCCGAGGCCGTCTTCTCCAGATGTTGATCAATGTCAACCAAACAAGCCCAACTGGCCTGAAAAACACAAAATGAGAGAGAATTCTAAGCTGAAAAGCTCCCCAATCCTTACCAAAGGTCCAACTAGACCAAAGTCTATGCTTTCGAACTAATGAAACTGTCAGAATTCAATTTCGAGCATGATTACCAAGAATGTTGACCAAAGTCAATGATTTCCAAAGTTAAGGCTCTAAAATAGGGAAACGGCCATAAAGACCAAACAAACAGCCCGGGAACTGAACTACTAGTCCCAAAAAACCATAAATGACTTGATGCCACTGCAGGCAAGCTTTAACAGTACAATAAAGGAGAAAATACGATAATGTCTTGAAGGGTCATTACATCAATTCTATTTGGGTGATTATCAATAGGCTGACAAAATAAACTCATTTCTTGCCACTCAAGGATAGATTCCCACCTGAAGATTATGTTGAGCTTTACATTAGAGAATAGTAAGTCTACATGGTATCCTAATATTTATTATTTCAGACAAAGGGGCACAGTTCACAACACATTTTTGAAGATCTTTCCAAAAGGGTATGTGAACTGAGTTTAATCTTAACACAAATTTTCAACCTTAGATCAATGTCCAAGACAAACATATGATCCAAATGCTCAAGGATATGTTATGGGCGGGTGTGCTAGATTTTAATGGAAACTGGGACGATCACTTGTCACTTATTGAGCTTAGTTGTAATAACATCTATCATTCCAGCATCAATATGGAACCGTATAAGTCTTTATATGGGTAGAAATGTCAATCCCCTCTTTGTTGGTTTGAGGATGGAGAGTCAAGATGCTTTGACCTAACTTAATGCAACATGCTATGAAGAATGTTAAACTGGTCAGAGAGTTGTTGTTGATAGTTTAGGGCCATTAGAAATCATATTCAGATGTTAGGCGACATGACTTAAAGTTCATTATTGATGATTGGGTCTTTTTGAAGGTTTTGCTGGTTAAAGGCATTATGCAATTTGGCAGGAAGGGCAAGCCGATCTCTCGATATATTGGGCCTTAGCATATTGTACGTTGGATAAGAAGATTTTCTTACCAACTAGATTTTCCTCAAGAATTAGAGAAGGTTTACCTAATCTTTCATATTTATATGTTATGGAAGTGTATTGGGACCCAATACATATAGTACCGATAAAAGATGTTCATATTTCAGAGGAACTATCTTATGAAAACTTACATGTTTCCATAATAGACTGCCAGATTAAGAGATTATGTAATAAGCATATAACTTTAGTGAAAGCATTATAATGGAATCGTAATATCGAGGAGATGACATCGGAAGCTGAAGAGGACATGAAGTACAGATATCCCCACTTGTTAACTCCTTCAGATGATGTTTAGAACAGACAGATAATAGACCCGTATTTGAGTACTTGAGGTACGGTACTTGTGTACTGTATGAGTTCTTGTGTTTTTTCCTATGATAACGCGAGTTGACACCCAATTTTTACCCTCCACTATTCGATTAATTATCGAGCTTTTAGATTTTAAGCAATTTTAAATAATTAATTAAAAGCATTTTTCAAAATTAATTTCGGAGAGTATTCTATAATCTTCATGAATAAGCATACGTCTATGTATATTCATAATATATATAGATGCATATTGTTTCGAGAATTTTAGTAGATATTCAAAGGATTTTTTCCAAAATCATTTCAAAATGTTTAAAACTGTCTATTTTGATTAAAAATAATTCAAACAGGAATTAAATTATGAAGATTGATATTTTATAAGCACATGATCAAATATGATGACAAATTAATTGTTTAGTCGCTTTAAAATAATAAAAGCTCGGTAAAATTAATCCTATTTAGTTTATCCCTATTTCAATTATGGCCTAAATTCTTTGAATTAGTTTCAATTAGGTCTAATTTGGCTATAATCTTAATTATTTGGCTAAAATTTAAATCAATTTGGTTATCAATTCGACCAAATTTGGCCACATTTGCAAAGCAAAGTGGCCAAATCTTTAATACAACTTAAATCCCCAACTTCATTTATCAGCCGGCCCAAAAAACAACAAAATATTTCATTTAGCCCAAATTTTTCCCCTCCACCCGGCCCAAAACCTCAATCCCCTTATAATCTCCTTTCTCTCCTCTCTCTCACTTTATCCGTTCCACAAATAGACAATGATGACAACGTCAAACCCAGTACCCACCTCCATCATATAGTACCAAACGACCACCAAAATCCATCCAAACGACGCCCAAAATCATTGGGTAATCGTCACCCCTCGGTCAATTTCCTCTCTCTCCGTTTGTTTTTACCAAAAAGTGAGTTGTCCAGGTTCTAAAAGAACCTAGAAATTGCCCAGATGGCCTCTCAACACTCCTCTCCATGATATGTAGTGGATGATCCTCTAAGTCATTGGTGAATGATCAATTTTGTACCTCCAAGTACATACGTGTCCGCATTTGGATGATTTTTGATTTTTGGATTTCAAAATTCCCCTATTCTTATCCAAAAATCCCCCAAGATTTCCCCCTATTTTTTCCACCCGTTACAACACTATAAACCCCCTTTGTTTACTGTTGAGGGGGAGTTTTTGGGTAGCAAAAATCTTGGAGAGTCCTTTTCTCCGTTTTTTGGGGAAACCTAAGAATTCAAGCGAAGTTCGAAGTGAAAATCACACTATTTTTTTTGAGTATTTCGTGGTCTGTTTTCTTTGCTATTTGAAAACGAAGAAGTTTCAACATTTTAGTTCGTCGGAAAGTTGCTGAAAACCTCAACTTGTAATCTCAGTCCGCTGCTCCGAGAAAGGTAACATTTTATTCCTTCTTATTTAGTTCTTCTGTTTGTTATGGAACAGCTTGATTTTAGATTGCCTAAACTGTTCTTCTTTGATGTAGTTTGGCTTAATTTGAGTATATAAGCTATTTTCCAGTAATTCAAAATAGTTTTCTCATTTCTGCTTGTTTTCCTTCTAACTTGAAGTAATTAGATGCTTTTAAAAAAAGGCTTCTGATATAATTCATCAATTCCTGATTAATTTCTTGAAAGTTTAAGTATATACGATTGGATTAGTTGATATATCTCGAGTGTATCCGATAATAACATCAGGCCATCACCTTGTCCTCTTCTAGGTCTATATAGACATATGTGTCCTGACTGTAATTTATCTTCCTATCTTGATGTTTCTCTATCATTTTGCAAACTCTATGTGTTGTCTGTTAGACTAGTCTAGGCTATTTTTTTAAATTTTTTTTACCTCTCTATTGCTTTTATGTTTTGATGATAAATATTTGCTTAGTTTCTTTTTCTGTCAACTTAAATTTCCCCCATGAGTATGATTTAAGTCCTCCCTTCATGACATAGTTGTGCTCAAGTGTTAGTTATAATTACCAAGAGTTGTTTATGTATGAACTTAGTAAGAGATTTTTCTTATGCTTCAATCACCTGTTTATAAAGTTGGAAAATATGAGCACTTCCTTTTCATTTAGTTCTAAATTCTCCAAAAGAACTTGCATATATAATATTGGCTCAAGTTTGTGTTCTCTTAAAATCTTGAAAAGCCAATAGATGAAGTGTTCACTATGCAGCCTTTATTTGAGAATTCTTATGTAATTTGCTAAGTTGTGGCTTTTCTTCCTTATGTGAATTAATTCTCCTTGCTTTTCCCCCTTTAGTTCCCGTTTAGTCTTGATGTTTGAAAGTTTATGAGTCTTCTATATTTTCTTTGTCATGAACTATGAATGGTTAAAGGTATTTTCCATGTTTAAGGGGGTTAAAACTAGTATTATTATGTGAAAGAACCATGTTCAACTGCCTAAATGTCCAGGGATGGTTTTAAAATTACTTTTTTTTAAGATTTGAGTGTTGGCATGACTGATCTCTCAAGTATATTATCACCCAAAGGAATTCATGTTGATGAATTACTTAACGAAGTTGTCTTTTGATGTATTTCTGTAAAACTATCATGATTTTGGGTTAAAAATAGTTACCTGTCCTTTACTTTAATTAATTTATTTATTATGGATAAGTTTTAATTCTTTATCTTTCTTTGGCATGAACTCTATCAACGAGTACAAATGGACTCCCCATTCCCCTGCATTCGATCCTTTTTGAGTCAACCTTCATCAAAGACATTAAAAGGGAAACAAATTCAAGACCAAAGACAGCCTCGAAGGGCTAAAAATAAAGAGCGTTGGACGTAAAAGTCCAAAATCAGCAGTAGCAGCTTCATGAGAGAGCCAAAATTTAGGCTCAATCTTATTTCTTTCCTTATTTCTCTATCTTATATATTTATTCAAAGTTGTTTGAATGCTTAAAACTTTTAGTTAGCTTGGATAAACCCCCATGGAGTTAATTCAAATTTTTTTTAGTTTTCCTTTATAAATAATCATTCAATATCCTTATTCGAAAGTGTTTATCAAATTCTATTTAATTTAGTCAAACTTAAGCTACTAAGAATGACTTGAGAACTTTTTATGTTCTTTCATAGTTATTAAGTAGACGTAATCCATGTTTAAGTAATTGGATTAATTCTTTAACTCAACGGCTTAAATAGGATAAAATTATTGAAGTTGAATTATTTTGAAATGTCGATATTTGGTTTATTTCATCATTTGAAATGAATCAAATGGATAAGTATCAAAAAATAATTTTTACTCATTTTTAAATATGATTTTTCAAATAAACTTAAGATTTTCAAAAATTAGCCAAATATTTAAATCCGCCGGGAATCACACTTTGTGGATTTTCGAAAGTGCTTAACACCTTCTTTCGAATTTAACTTGAACCCTTACCTAGACTCTGGTTTTCAAAATAAAGGTTTTCTTTTCGAATTTACATTTTAAAATGGTTTCTTAACTTTCCTAAAATTAAGCGGCGACTCTCTTTAAAAAAAAATTCTAACACAAAATCAATAAAAAATTAAATTTTCACCACGAAAGTTATGAAGTAGTTTTTGAACTATTCGAAAATGAACATAACAGAATGATGACTCTTCTAGGGATTCATCGAGGTTCCAACCAAAAGGATTTTATTTGTTTGGCTAACTTCTATTTGCAATAATTGTTAATTTTTTGAATTCTGTGTTTAAATTTCAAGAATATTATTGTCATTGCATTTCACGGCTTCTTCCTCCACATGGCATATGATTTTATTTATGTTCAAGAGAGGTTCACGATCCCGTGGCCGCTTTTCACAAATGACACTTTCTCGGAAATATGATAGTTTACGGGTACGTCATGTGTCCAATGGCTATCATATTTTTAACTCAAGTTGTTCATTTGGGACCCGGTCTATTTTGAAAAGCCCACTCTTAGATACCTAGCATAGAGCTAAGCCAAAACCCATATTTAGGCATTGGCCTAGGATGATCCAATACCCAAGGGGTATTGGGTCTATTAGAAGACCACCTTGCATCTAATTGGTCCCCGGTCGATAAAATACAATCATCCCATTACTTGATAAATTTGAAGGATATATATGCCAAATTGTACGAACCATTGTTCCTCGGGATCGGGGATTTATTAGTTTATAAATAGTTTCTTTTATTGTAAGTCAAAGGAAGATCTTTATCCGAAAGACGTTCGAAAATTTTGAGAAGTTCAAGAACGGAGGACCTCCAAGGCGGTTTAGTTTAGGATTGTTCCCCTGCGTGGGATTGATATTATTTATTTTCCCTTTCCCTGATTGTGTATCCCCATTTTATCTATTCATAAAGTTTATATAATATGTTTTTGGGGCAATGAGTCATGTTACAAGTGGCATATACATCCTTCAAACGTTAGGCTTACCTTTGTCTTAAAAGGTCACATATATGTTAGGACGCGTTATATATTGTTTATGTGCTAAATGTTACATAATTTGCTTTGTTCATGCTTATTTGACTTGTGTGATTAAAATGCATATGTTTTGCTTTAAACGTGACTAGTCCATTATTCCATTCCAAAGTCTTAGAGAATTATTAGGCATATTTTGAGTTTTCCTGAACTCCAATTTTGAGTCTTCCTAAAAATACTTTTAAAAGGTCCACCGTCAATTTTGTTTAAAATCCTCAAGTTCTACATTTCAAATTTTCCAAAAACGTTATTGGGTCACCGTTAAAATTCATATTGATCCCATCACTCTTACAAATCACTTTATCATACGTATTATATCCAAGATCGACTAAATATTTCATCAAAATTCTAGCGCATCGTTATTTCTACAAAAAATTTCAGAATTCTATATTTTCTCTCAGAAATTCAACTCGTGTCACAGAAATTGAGCATAAATATTTATACTTTTTTTTCAAATAGCTCACTTTGTTTAAAATCCTCTCCCTTTTGACCAAAACTTTCTTCCATTCAATCATCTCTCAAAAGTCTTGCCCTCAAAATTTTGGACTAGTCTTGTTTCGAGCAAAACAAATGTTCTTAATTTCATGTACTTTGATTACTTATTACGACCAATAGACTAACATTTTTACTTTTTGAGTGTTTTTCTTTCTTTAGAGAGGCTGATTTGTGTTGGTAATCAAACTCTCTCACTTTACCATAGCAAGCAGTTCCAAGTACTCACTGGCAGAACATCCGTATTTCACTCGGTCCAAGGTCAAGAAGGTTACTACAGACTCACCATATCTCATTTGGGCTACCAAAAAGACTCGTTCAACTATGGACTCCAGTTTGATCAACACAATTACTTCATCTGAGGTAATCCCCTCTTTGACTGTCGCAACAAACTCTGGCACGTCAGCAAGATAAAAAATAACTCCAGAGGTCATTGCTAGTCTAGAGCAACAAATTGTTGAACTAAGGCTCATGGTGGTACAAAACAGAACTTCTTCTCAAAACTCACCAAGCGTGACCTTACCCCCTGATGTTTGTCAAAAGGGACGTATGTTTCCAACCTCAGAGGAGTTTGATCAGGGAGATCATTTCACCACTTCTCAATAAGTTCAAAATGCTTATGCTTCTCAGAATGTTCCCCTTGTATACATATTGGCTCCTCCAAAAGCTCAAAGAGTATCGGTGACACACCATGCTCCACCAATATACACTTATACCACTGCTCCACCTATGGCACAAACTCAAGGGCTATGTCACATAGATATTGATCACTATGTTAAAACTGAAAATGAGACAAAAGCAGCCAATGATGAAATGATGAACAGGAAGCTCAAAAGTTTGAAAGATGCTATGAGAAGTCTTTGCGGGCTTTGTACTAACCAAAGTGTGAGATATGAAGAGTTATGTGCATTTCCTGAGATTGAGTTTCCACCAGGTTACAAGATTCCAAAATTTGAAAAGTTTGATGGTTCTAGAAACCCTTTCTTCCACTTGAAGGTCTACTATGAAAAGTTGGTCGGTGTGGGAAAGAATGAAGGCATAAGAATCAAGCTATTTAATCAAAGTTTGAGTGGAAAGGCTTTAGAGTGGTACTCTAAGCAGGACGTATCCAAATAGAGTTCATGGATTATTTGGCAAATGCTTTTGTGGATCACTACAAGTTTCATGTTGATATCGCTCTTGATAGAATATCTATTACAAAGATAAGGCAGAAATCTACTGAAAGCTTCCGTAATTATGCCATATGTTGGAGACAAGAATCATCAAGAGTACACCCCCTTATGGAGGAAGCAGAAATGATCAATTACTTTATTCAGTATGTAGACCCATAATTTTATGAACGAATGATAACTATGAGTGGAAAAACTTTTGCTGAAATTATCAAAAACGGTGAAATGATTGAAGATAGCCTTAAGATAGGAAAAATAACAAATTTTATAGCATTGCAGTTCGTTAATAAGGCCTTCCAAACTGGCTCTTTTGGAAACGAGAAGAAAAAATACAAATAGGTTATGGGAGTTATGACTTGAGGAGATACCTCACATCATCACCAACCTTCATATTCACCATATCAGGTCTACAATACACCTGTGACATATCATTCTCAACGCTCTCTAAAAAATCTCCACAACAATGCACCTCGTACCAACATCAAAGGAAGCCTCCAAGGGTCTTCATGCCATTAGCAGAATCGTCAATTGGTATGATCCGAGTAAATGATGTGCTTATCATTCTGGAGTTGTTGGGCATGATACTGAGAAGTGTATCACCCTTAAACACAAAATTCAAGACTTGATCGATGAAAAGGTGATAACACTTGCAGAAGCTCCAGCAAATGGGAACAACAATCCATTGCCAAATCTCAAGAAGTAACTATTTGCATGATCAGTTGCGAAGAAGAATGAAGTTTTCTCGAGGTCGCACTTTTGGCGTCCTTCAATTTTATGTTATCATTTTCTTTCCTTGTATTCGCACTTTGTTGTTTTATTTCCTTGTAATCGTATCTAATGTTTTTATTTCCTTGTAATTTCACTTCCACTTGTAATGTGAACTACGTTCGACCTGATTTCCCTAGTGGAATAAGTAGGCGGTCTATTTGGCTTCGGTCACATTATCAAAAAAAATTCAATTTCCCTTTGTTTTATGTTAGAACTACGTTTGACCTGATTTCCCTAGTGGAATATGTGATACGCCCAAATTACACCTCAATTAAGAAGCATAAATGGTCGTTGTCAAATATAGAACCCAACCAAGGTTGGGGTCGATCCCATAGGGAATAAGGTGCAAACTAAGTCGTTAGTAACTTAGTTGACTAGTAGTCGATAGTTTCTGGTAATTTGGGGGGGGGTTGTATTTATCAATTTCCAACAAGTTAAATGACAATCAACGAGTTTCACGAGTTTACGAATGAATATGAGAAGTAAACTAGCAAAGTGTTCACCATGGCATCGTAACGAATTCGATTAAGAGCTTAGTCGGGTTCTTTCCAAATATCTATCACGAAGCGATTGAATTCATATTTGCGTCTAAGCATTTCTCAACCAAATAGACGCATTTCCTTTCCAATTCTCTCGAACTTGGAAAGATAAAATTACTCATTTCAACCAAAACCTCAAGTAGATTAATCTTGCTAAAGCATTAATCATTAGACGAGAGTTAAGAGTCCCAAATCCTCGTTGTTAATCTAATTTACCCGATTTTAATCTCTTAGTTCAAGCAAATTAAACCTAGGCATGTTCTAATGTTTGCAACCACTAGAAAAAGTTAAAAACACAAGATTAACAACGTGAACGATATAAAAATTAAATCCAATGTTACCTAGAATGTATATCGTCACTTTTGCCATGGCTCCCACAACCCTAGTTGTGGGAGTTTAGACACTCATTCTTGAAAAACGAAAGAAGGAAGCAATAGTATTCATAAAGATAAGAAGATGTTCTTACAATATAAAATCACAACTTTACTTTGAACTTCCGTAGAATCCAAGCAACAATGGTGAAATTCCCAAGGAAGAAGACAAGGATATTGTTTTTCCCTCTGTTCTCTGCTCAAAAAATGCTCAAAACAACATTACAAACTCTCAGATATTGAATACTAAAAATAACCCTAACACTGGGTATTTATATTAGTCTAGGAAATAAAGTTCCAAAAATAGATTTGGAATCCCGCTTTTGATCTTGACGGCTTGCCTTAATAGTTCGCCAGAGTTGTGACAGTTCGTTAGCTGAACCATCACTCTTAATCAGTGTATTTTGTCTGCTTTCCCTGCTTGACAACTTTCCATGATGGTTCGTCAACCCTATGATGGGTCATCATGGCTCTCCTAACTCTAAACCAGTGCTTATTCTACAACTGCCTCAGCTGGACGGCTTCCCTGATGGCCAGTCACGTGTGTGACGAATTGTCACACGAGCCGTCGCCACTATCCAGTGGCTTCTTTGGTTGCTGCCAGGCTTGACGTCTTGGCTGACGGTCCATCACAGGTGTGATGGTTCATCATGCAAACCGTCACCCTTATCCAGTGGCTCTTTTTTAGTATTCTTTATCCTTTTCTATTTATGTCTACTTTTCCTGCAAATATAACATAAAAACCATTAAAAACAACAAAGATTGCTTGAAAACTCACAATTATTCTTAGTTAAAGGCATCAATTGTGTCGTAGAATGCCGGCACATCAACACCCTCAACTTAAAACATTCACTTTTCCTCAAGAAATATGATAACAAAAACAAAAAGGATGACTCAACTAAGAAAATATACATGTTTCTAGCAATCCATGGCCATTCAATGTTACAAGCAATCCAAACCAAGCTCCCCCGGTACTACATAGGTGTTTTGAAAAGCTAACTCGCTAGGATCCAAGAATGTCATTCCGATGTGAAAGAGTACTCTACATATGCATGAACCGCCATACGAACAATCAATGAGTGATATCGAAATCCCGATGCCCTCACTACAAGGAAGTCCCACACACAGAATTTTGGAACTAAGCAAGACATTCACACTCACAAATGATTTCAAACAGTGCACATGCGATGCCATAGGCTTGCCCTTACTATTCTATTTCAATTGTTCAGAAAATTGCTCAGGATCACTACAGGAGTTGTTAAGGCTTGTAACGAGGCTTCAGGTGCAGGTAGGATACATTTAGGGCTTAGTGACTAATCCCTCCTTGGAATCGCTGACCTACTATTACCACTAAACTTATCTTCCTCCAACCTTATTCTCCTTTTATTCCCTTCTTTCTAGCAACAAATGCGGCCTCTTTCTTTTGACAATTCTTTTTCTTTTCATTTTCATTCCTTTTCTTTCTTTTTATTTCTTTATCTTTTTTTTCTTAGGCACACATCCAAGAAAAATTTCATTCTATCCACACCCAATCTTTTCCCTCCCATTTTTCTTCTTATCATTTACCGCTACAGTAGCCACCCTCAACTTAGGATGATTGCCTGAGTTGAGGTGCACGATATCTAAGGAAAGACCAGGGCCAAAATAGGGATTCCAAGATTAAAAAGGGACGGTGACAGGGTATAGAAAGAATAGGGTCAATTATGGCTCAAACATGGATCAAAGGGATTATTTACATTTGGAAGGTCTTATGGGCTAAGTGGACTACACACAAAAAGGGCATGTGATCCTTCCTAAGAACCTAACTTCCAATCTTAACAAAATAGACCGGGCAAGTTCTAGATGGATGCACAGAGTAAGAATTTATAACAAAAAGCTCACACGCACTTCGCATCAGGAAACCATACCACTACCAACTTTTTAAAAAACAGTTCAACCTAAACAAGATCATTCTGATCACATGCATACAAAGACATTTAAGGATCCATAACAGTCAATTTTTCACCACATAAGTACAAAAACTAGTTTTTTTTTTCGGAGGGATCTCCTTTTAATTTCAACAATAACTAGCCATGCTTGCTACAACACTACCCAAACAAAACTTTGAAAGATAACCTAAAAATGCCAGTTCTACTAGATAGCACAGTGAAGGAAAAGAAACACGACAACAAAAACCTTCGGTGGTGATAGCCTACCTTCAATAATAGAACCTAGCATTGTCCTCAATGCTAATCAAATCAGATATGCAGAGTAAAGGGATAGGGATACCTGCGAAGCCTAAGCTTTAGGGACTGGAATAGTGATGCCAGTGTCGGATGGCGTACTTAACTCATCAACAACCGAAGTCTCTCCAAGCTCCGGTACTGCACTAGAGGATGTCCCACCTGCTTGGGTATATACTCTCTCATGTCGCAGCTACTCGTCTAGAATAGACCGCTGCCTTGCAGTCTCCAAATTTATCTCCTCTGACGATTTCTTTTTATGCCTTCTCTTCTTTGACCTTTTCACACCACTCTCACGTTCTTGTAGTTCATCAATTCTCAATGATCGACCCATCAAGTCCACTATTGTGGCATCTTCGTCCATGTCGATGAAGTCTGAAGTCTCATCATAGAGGGCTTTCTCTTGCTTGAGAGCGGTAATGTCATCCTTTATTTTCTTTAGCTCAGCATCGAACCTTGCTAGGTATGGGATGCTCATTTCATTTAGCCTAGTGTCCATCCAAGTTTCCATCACATCAAATCGTACACGTAGCCCGTCATATCGCTTCAGAGCCTCCCAAATTGCCTCATCAATGGTGGGCTTGAACAAGTAAGTCCAAGCTAAAATCTTCTTGTCAATCTGCTTTTGCTTTTGCACCATTTTTGCAAAATTCCAAGGATTCATATGATATTCTGGTGGTAGGGGAGGCCTCGAGGTAGTGCCAGAGCTTTCAGTTGTAGCTTTAGTGGTTTGGGCAGTCTGCGGGTCAAAAATAGCAAGGAGCAACTCTGTGCCGGATGGAGTGTCAGTTGCCTTGGATGTGGTCGGAGTTGGTTCCTCAAAAATCTGTGGCTTATAGATCCTCAAGTCGAATTTCGTATCATCCTTTGATTTGTCTATGTTCTGTTTGGATGACGTTGTCGCTTGTTCATCGATACCACCAATTATTGGCATACCCGCAAGCTTGCACAACTCAGCAACCAGACATGGGAACGACAATAAAGAAGTGGTTTTTATGGCTCTGGTACGCATCTCATCTGCAATTATCATCCCGAAGTTGATGGCATACCCAGTTATCAAACTTGATATTAGAATGGCTCTTCTCTCATCCAGATTAGCATCTCCTCCCATAGGAAAAAGTCAGAGTCGCACTACAGCCCTCCAGAATTTTGCTATGAAGCTCAGTGATTGCTTCGATGTCCTTTCCCTTTGGTTTAGCCACACGGTGAGCCTTCAGTCAACATCCAAGCTAACCATGGGCTTGACGAGATGTCAGGAAACCAGTCATAACTGACTTGATGTATTTCTTTCCCGTTTAGGCATTTAATCGAACACTTTGTGTTCGTTTAGCACTTTGCCCATTCCTTTTAGGATATGAATTCACAAAGTATCATCCCACAATTATTTAATCACATGGGGTACTCAGACTTCACCCATCTTTTTCAAATATCACATTCTTCAAGCACTACAACATCAACAACCGCCACCAACAACATTCAACAACATACAACCGCCACCAACATCATTCAACAACATAATATCCCCCTTTCAAATATCAAAGCCTTGCTCTTCTTTTACTTCAAAATAAAATAAATAAAGAATTCAAGAAGAGGGGTTAGCATCATACCTTGGTCTTGTGATTGGTAAAGAAAACTTCTTTACTTTGAGTCACAAGAAATGATGGAAACTTCAAAATCGATCGCTACCACACAAGACTTGTAGAGAATCGGTTAGGGGACGGTGATATTAGGTGAAGGAGGTGACTACAATGGGAAGATTAATTTGGGTGTTTTGGGTTTTGATTTGGGAAGAAGGATTTGTTTTGGAGGAGATGGAGAGGAGGAATACGGAGAAAAAGAAGACAAAGAAACCGTTTTGAATTCGAAATGGGTTTTTTGTTTAAGGGTTGTTAATGTTTTATTTGGTCGGGTCGGGTTAGGGTTATAGGGTTTGGGTTGGATCGGTCAAGGTTAAAAGAATAGAACTTACCTGAGTTGGAGATGTGGTTGACGGTTCATCAAACGGGTGATGGTCCATCACTGGTGTCATCACACATAGACAGTGAGACCCCTTCTTGAGCATTTTTGTGACGGCTTGGATGACGGCCCACCACGTGTGTGATGGTTCGTCACACGATCCATCTCCACTAAACAGTGGAGGCACAACTTGGGGCTCAGCTTGACAGTTTGAGTGATGGATCATCACCTAGTAACGACCCACCAAGAGGACCCGTCACACTTAAACAAAACACACTTTCATTGCTACCTTTTTGTACCTGCACACTCAGCGAACAAATTAACTAATTCCAACCAAACAAATTATCCTAAATTCATAGTACAACAATAAATTATGGGTTTCCTCCCATACAACGCCTGATTTAACGTCGCGGCACGATGCGGGTATCTTGATTACTCAGACTTCATCAAGATACACCACATACAAGATATTTACCTCCTCCGGGAGGCCGATATATCGCTTCACTCTCTACCTGTTGGCTTTGAATAGTTCACCATCCTTGTTTTCAAGTTCAACCACACCGTATGGGAACACTTGGTGTACTTTGAACGGCCCGAACCATTTGGACTTGAGTTTTTCGAGAAATAGTTTGAACCTGGAGTTGAACAACAACACCAAGTCCCCAATTTTGAACTCCCTCTTCTTAATTTTTTGGTCATGGTAAAAATTCATTCACTCCTTGTAGAGAGCGTATCTTTCATATGCTCGCAACTGGAACTCATCAATCTCATTCAACTGTTCCAACCTTAGTTCCGATGCATCTTTCCAACTGGGGTTTAACTTCTTGAGCGCCCAAAGGGCTTTGTGCTCAAGTTCCACGGGCAAGTGACAACCTTTACCAAAAATAAGTTGGTACGGAGACATACCTATTGGCATCTTGAATGCTATTCAGTATGCCCAGAGTGCATCATCCAGCTTCCTTTCCCAATCTAGCTGATTTACATTCACCGACTTTGCTAATATCTCCTTGATTCACGGTTTGACACTTCGACTTGTCCACTCGTTTGAGGGTGATAAGGTGTGGCCAGTTTATGTTTCTTTACACCATACTTAGCTAGACTAGCATGGACTGCATTATTGCAAAAGTGTGACCCTCCATCACTTATAATTAGTGCCAAACCGAGCGAAGATGTTTCTTTTCAGGAAAGCCACCACACTCTTCCCTTCATTATCGGCCAAAGCAACCGCATCTACCCATTTTGACACATAATCAACTGCCACCAAGATGTAACGATTACCATAAGAACTGTCAAATGGGCCCATAAAATCTATCCCCCAGAAATCAAACAATTCAACCTCTAGGATTGTGGACATTGGCAACTCTTGCCTACGAGAGATTTCTCCTCGTCTTTGGCATTGGTCACAAGATCTAGAGAATTCATGAGCATCTCTATGGATCATTGGCCAATAATAACCACACTTTAAAACATTTTGGCCAGTTCGATCACACACATGATGACCTCCAACTGGGGACGAATGGAAAGCTTGCAAGATGCTTGTCATTTCCACCTACAGTATACATCTTCTAATTATGTTATCAACACATAATCGGAACATATAAGGCTCATCCCAGAAATACTTACTGGCATCATGGAGGAATTTCTTCCTCTGGTGGAAGTTCAACTCTTCTGACATCATGTCACTCACCACATAATTGGCAAAATCAGTGTACCATAGAACCATATCAAGTGACGCAGTCAACACATGCTCATCCAGAAATGCATCATAAATCTCCGGTTCATCTAATATTTTCTCTTCATTCTCAAGCCTGGAAAAATGATCTGCCACTTGATTCTCACAAACCTTCTAGTCTTTGACTTCAAAGTCAAATTCGTGCAATAATAATACCCATCAGATTAGTCGGGGCTTTGCGTCCTTCTTTGCCATTAAATACCTCAAAGCCGCATAGTCTGTATGCACCACCATACTTGTTCCAAGTAGATATACCCTAAACTTTTCAAAGGCATACACAACTGCCAACAACTCTTGCTCCGTGACGGTGTAGTTATTTTGCACCTCATTCAATGCCTTGCTCGTATAGTAAATGGGGTGGAAAATCTTGTCTCTTTTCTGTCCCAGAACAGCTCTGAGTGCAACACCACTTGCATCACACATCACCTCGAATGGTTTGGACTAATCCGGGGCAATTATAATAGGCGCAGTCACCAACTTATCTTTTAGGCATTCAAATGCCTTTAAACACTCATCATCAAATACGAACTTTGTTTCTTTTTCAAGAAACCCGCAAAAAGGGTTAGCGATCTTGGAGAAGTCTTTAATAAATCTTCTATAGAATCTGGCATGACCAAAAAAGTTCCTCAAACCATTTACTTGGATGGGTAGAGATAGTTTCTCAATGACTTTGATCTTAGCCCTATACACTTCTAGACATCTCACAGATATCTTGTGTCCTAACACAATGTCTTCTTTCACCATGAAATTGCACTTCTCCTAATTGAGAACAAGATTTGGCTTCACACCTTTGCAATGCTTGACCCAAATTAGCCAGGCAATCTTTAAATGCATCACCCACCATAGAAAAGTCTTCCATGAAGACTTCTAATGTATCCTCAACCATATTAGAAAAAGTAGACATCATGCATCTTTGGAATATTGCAAGAGCATTACACAGACCAAAGGGCATGCGGCTGAAAGCAAACGTACCATAGGGGCAGGTGAAGGTGGTTTTCTCCTGATCTTCTGGGGCGATGGATATTTGGTTGTACCCCGAATATCCATCCAAAAAGCAGTACCACCCCCTACAAGCTAATCTATCCAGTATCTGATCCATAAAGGGCATGGGGAAATGATCTCGGAGAGTCCAGGAGTTGAGCTTCCGTTAATCCATATAGACTCGCCACCCAGTGATAAGTCTTAATTGAATTAGCTCATTTTTATCATTTGTTACCACCATCATCCCTCCCTTTTTATGGACACATTAAACCGGTCTTACCCATTTACTATCAGAAATCGGGTAAACCACTCCAGCATCGAGCTATTTAATTATTTCTTTCTTCACCACTTCTTGCATCGGCGGATTCAGCCTTTGATGATGCTCAGTGGTGGGGGTGAAATATTCTTCCAACTGTATCTTATGAGTACAGATACCTGGTGGGATGCCAATGATATCCACAATGGTCTAGTCGATAGCTCTCTTCAATCTCCACAATATGGTCAATAGGCTTCAACATGCCCTTTCACAAGATCTACTACAATGATCACAGGTAAGGTGTTATTATCACCAAAAAATGCATACCTTAGATGGCCTGAGTTTCAACTCTAATGCTGGCGCCTCTTCAATAGAAGCCTTTGCAGGAGGAGTCGGCCAGTTTTTAAGTGAAGATCCAATTTCTTTGGGGCGTAAGAATATGACCCCATTCCAACCAGAGCATTAACAGTTTCTTCATAATCTTTGATTTCATTAACATCGAAGTTCATCAAAACTGCTGCCAAAGTCTCTACAGCAAATCTCTCAGCAACGGATACTACCACATCAGATTCGGCAATAACATAAATGACCGAGATGACACTCATGTCCCTCGGCTGCTTCATTGACTTGCACACGTTGAACTTTACTCTTTCATCGTTCAACCTAAAAGTTAACCCGTTGCTCTCCATATCTACTAATACTCTTCCGGTTGCTAAGAAAGGTCATCCCAAAATAATGGGGACTTCAAAGTCTACCTCGCAATCCAAAATCACGAAGTCCACCGAAAATATGAACTTCCCCACCTTCACAAGCACATCATATAAAATACCCACCGGTCGTTTGACCGATCAATCAGCCATCAACAGCCTCATAGTCATCGGTTTGGGGGCTCCTAATCCCAACTGCCAGTAAATAGCCAGTGGCATCAAGTTTATGCTAGCCCCCAAGTCGCAAAGTTCTTTTGCAAAATTAAACTCCCCGATGGTGCAAAGAATAGTGAAGGCACCTGAGTCTTCTTTCTTTTGGACTAGCGACCTTGATGAGATAGCACTGCAATGGTAGAGGTTGTCTTCTGGTTCAAAACTTATCGACCTCTTTTTTGTGATCAATTACTTCATGAACTTGGCATAACCGAGAATTTGTTCAAGCGCATCAACTAGAGGGATATTTACAGAAATTTTCTTGAGAATAATTATAAACTTGTGGAATTTCCCGTCTTCCATCTTTTTCTTGATCGTATGAGGGAAAGGAGGGAAAAGCTTTGGCATTAGTTTTGGAAGTTTTTCAACTTCCTTGCTCTTCTCCGTGAGCACTTGAGTAGCATCCTCTACCACAATGAGTTTTTAAATAGATACACCCACACCCTCATCAACCACCTTCTCATCATCAATTAAATCATCCTCATCAAAAACATCATATTTCTGCTTCTAAATTATCGGATGTGATTTCGATAATGTCTTACCACTTCTCTTAGTTATTGTCATACAACTCCCATCATTGCTAGGGTTTTGTATGGTGTCACTCAGCAATGTACCAGTCTTTCTTTGATTCAGGGACACCAAGATTTTACTCATTTGTTGCTCTAACTGCTTGATCGAAGTGGAATATGAATCCACCAACTGACTCATTAAGGATAATTCAGTCCTCATCTCCTTTACCCCGGAGTCAATCAATTCTACCTTCAACAACATCTTAGCCATCATATTTTCAAGTTAGGACATCTCTGTCTCATTATTAGCTCTTTCTCGATTTCCAAATGGTACATACAACCCACCTTTATCAGCTTTATTCTTCCAGTTTCCCTGATCACGATCTCTGTAGCCATTTTTTTATAATAATTATCCTTCTGATAATTCCAACCTTGGTTTCCTTGGCCATTGGCCTGGAAACCCCTCAAATAATTAGCCTCCTCATCAGACTCAGACTCAGCTGCTCTACCTTAGGAACTAACAACTTTCACCTTCTCAATACCTCCTGACAACAAATGTTTTGTCAGCAAGTCCATCTGCATCTTTATATGGGACATGTCTTTGTCCCTTTCTTCCTCTTTCCTGCACTGCTCCACTGATATGCCAACCGCATAAGTTCTAGCAGCTACCTCTATATCTCGTGTATGCCAGGCTCTATTTGTTTTGGTGAGCCAGTCCAGAATAACATTGGCCTTAGTAAAAGTGTGTCCCATAAATGCTCCACCTGCAGCATTATCAAGTGTCGGCTTGGTAGCCAAATCCAGCGCCCTGTAAAAGGTCTACATCAAGAAGTTTTCTGTCAATTGGTGGTTTGGGCATTGAGTCAATTTTTTCTTGAACCGTAGCCAGGTCTCATGTAGGGCCTCATGAGGTTGTTTCCTGAAATTGCTAATATCGTCCCTCAACTGTATCATCCTGGAGAGAGGAAAGAACCTTTCTAGGAAAGCTCCTTTCAACTCTCCCCAGGTTGTTATAGAATCTGGAGTTAGCTCTGTCAACCATAGTGATGCCTCATCAGACAAAGACAACGGGAACAACCTGAGCTTGATAGCCGTCTGACTCACTCTCGAAAGTTCAAACGACTTACAAATCCCCATAAAATTCATTAGGTGCTTGTTACGGTCATCACCAGCCATACCACGAAACACCCCTTTCAGATTCAATAACAGGATCATCGTGCTGGTAATGTTAAACTTGGCACCCAACGCTAATGGAGGAAGAACAATGGCACCTGTAGCACCAACTCCATCCAATTCAATGTCATCATCATCATCCCAAGCAACTTGCCTGGGCTATTGTCGACCTCTACCTCTCTGTTGTGGATTTGATCGGCGGGAGCATTATTGTTAACATTATCCATCGGTCTTCCATCACCCACTACAACATCATCATCCAACCCAACATCGTCCTCAATATCATTGGCATTCAAGTGTTATTGGGTCTGCTGGGCTACAGCGAGTCTTGCTGCATCTTGTTGTTGTGCATTCATACTTTGCCTTAATGTTCTTGCATTCTCGGGGTTGTAAGGTAATATAGGTTCACCCGAGTGTCAGGTACTTGGCAGGCACAACTATGTACCCTGTAATAATCGAAAACAACAAATAAAAGTAAGTCAGGAAAGTATGACTAAAAGTCAACCAAACACACCGGACTTAATGAACGACCGTATTCCCCGGCAATGGTGCCAAAATTTGATATGCCCAAATTACACCTCAATTAAGAAGCGTAAGCGGTCATTGTCAAATATAAAGCCAACCAAGGTTGGGGTCAATCCCACAGGGAATAAGGTGCAAATTAAGTCGTTAGTAACTTAGTTGACTAGTAATTGATAGTTTCCGGTAATTTGGTGGGGGGTTTGTATTTATTAATTTCCAACAAGTTAAATGACAATCAATGAGTTTCACAAGTTTAAGAACGAATATGAGAATTAAACTAGCGAAGTGTTCACCATGGCATCATAACGAATTCGATTAAGAGCTTAGTCGGGTTATTTGCAGATATCTATCACGAAGTGATTGAATTCATATTTGCTTTTAAGTATTTCTCAACCAAATAGACGCATTTCCTTTACAATTCTCTCGAACTTGGAAAGATAAAATTACTCATTTCAACCAAAACCTCAAGTAGATTAATCTTTCTAAAGAATTAATCATTAGACGAGAGTTAAGAGTCTCGAATCCTCATTATTAATCTAATTTACTCGGTTTTAATCTCTTAGTTCAAGAAAATTAAATCTAGGCATGTTCTAATGTTTGCAACCACTATAAAACGTTAAAAACACAAGATTAACAACGTGAATGACATACAAATTAAACCCAACGTTACCCGAAATCTATATCGTCACTTTTGCCATGGCTCCCACGACCCTAGTTGTGGGAGTTTAACCACTCATGCTTGAAAAACAAAAGAAGGAAGCAATAGTATTCATAAAGATAAGAGGATGTTCTTACAATATAAAATCACAACTTTACTTTGAACTTCCATAGAATCCAAGCAACAATGGTGAAATTCCCAAGGAAGAAAACAAGGATATTGTTTTTCCCTCTGTTGTCTGCTAAAAAAGAGCTTAAAAAAACGTTACAAACTCTTACATATAGAATACTAAAATAACCCTAACACTGTGTATTTATATTATTCTAGGAAATAAAGTTCCAAAAATAGATTCAGAATTCCACTTTTGATCTTGACGGCTTTCCTTGACAATTCGTCGGACTTATGATGGTTCGTCAGCTGAACCATCACTCTTAACCAGTGTATTCCATATTCTGACCCTGCTTGATGACTTTCCATGATGGTTCATCAATCTTGTGATGGGTCGGCATGGCTCTCGTCACTCTAAACCAGTGCTTATGCTGCAACTTCCTCAGCTTGACGGCTTCCCTGACGACCAATCACGTGTGTGATGGATCGTCACACGAGCTATCGCCACTATCCAGTGGCTTCTTTGGTTGTTTCCAGGCTGGATGGCTTGGCTGATGGTCCATCACAAGTGTGACGGTTCATCATGTCAACCGTCACCTTTATCCAGTGGCTCATTTTTAGCATTATTCATCCTTTTCTATTTATTTCTACTTTTCCTGCAAATATAAATTAAAACCATTAAAAACAACAAACGTTGCTTGAAAACTCGCGATTATTCTTATTTAAAGGCGTCAATTATGATGTAGAATGTCATCACATCAATACGTAGGCGCCATATGAGCTCGGTCATACCCCCTGTAAAATTTCTATTTTTCTCTATAGTGGAAACTAGGGCTGAATTTTTGAGAGGATCTCAAAAATTCGCTAGAATAAGATCTTCTCCAACAAGTCAGAATTGGAGATCATATTGAAGCATGTAACTAGGGCAGAATTTTTCAGAAGATCTAAAAAATTCTACGAAATTTGACATTTGAACACTGAAATTTGTTGGAGCTGCAACTGGGGTACAATTTTTGAGATGGATATCAAAAATTCCATATTAAGAAACAACAGAATCTATAAAGAAATTCAAGAGTTTTTTGTGTATTAGACTGGGCAGAATTTTTGAGGAAGGTCCACAAAAATTCCATCAAAACTGCATTTCAGGACCAGACAAGCGTGCAAATCAAGTACAAGAAGGAGCACCAGGAGAGCAAGGCAAAACCAACACGAATCAGTCTCTCAAAACTAAGAGTTTCTCTTTGATTGCAGGAAAAAGGAAGTCACAAAATTGACAATACCAAGATCACCAAGCGTAATAGAAAATAGTGATGGACTCATCGTGGCCTTGGCATAAATATCCAGACAACTTCTCTTCTCACTTTACCTCCTAATTTATTCCTGTCTCTTTATTATAATCTTAACACTTTCTCTAAACTTTGTAGTGAAAATTGTCGAGCACAACGATTAGAACCTGGAGATATCATTTGGATCACTATATCATAAGCCAAATGACTCTATTGGCACACTAATTTTCTGTTATATCCTTTGATTTGTTACAACTACTTTATTCTGTTATTGATAATTCTACTTTTGAGTTACGCATGTGACGTTTTTCAAATCTTGCTTTTCATGACAAGATCTGGGGGCAAGTGGTAATGGATTCTCTCAAAGTTCAAAGAATCAAGCCAGAAAATCACCGAACACAGGACATGCATAAGTCCTTTCAAGGATCCCCGATGCAAATGATCTAGTTCAACAGATCAATTTATATCTTGGCGAATCTTATCATTCATCCTTCTAATCAAATCTTATGTTTTTTGCAAATTCTATCAGTTTCAGGTCCGAACAACGTCTGACCTGATTCTTGTTCCAGCAAGATACATATGCAATCCTACATAAGGATTCGGTCTTCCAGTGTTTACAAACTACATGCATGTTTTGAATCAGTAAATTCTTTATTTCTTTCAAACTATTTCAATTAAGTACCTTTCGACTGGAAACAAGGGTAGCTTTTTGAAATTGTTAAATAATTCCAAAAATCTTCATGCAACTTCAAGCTTCATTTATTTCTTTATCAACAAATCCTCTCTTCATAAGAGATTTCATTTGAAGTAGGGACGTACCTTACATTATATCCCTAATCGGCTATTAGAGCATTCAATCAACGTCAGAATCTCTCTCAATATATTTATCTGGGATGGTATGTTTTTTATAGTTACCGGACTATTATGGCACATTTATATGGTTTGGCATATGTTAACCTCTTTATTTTTTAAACTAATAAATTTTTTGTGAGCGCAGGAATGACAAAGTCTTCAAGAACAATTGGAGATGTTAAACAACAAGCTTATTCGTTGGCACAAGCCGAATGACTATATCCTTACTCCCTATCCTTGGTGTTTACCCCATTAACCACTATTTTGTTCATTCTGGAAAGGATATTATATTATGTTGGACCATGACCTCCTTCAACGTGACATATTTTATTAGGTTGGAGCGTCACCTCCTTCAATGTGACATATATATTATGTTGGATCGTCACTCCTTTCAACATGACATATTTTATTATGTTGGAGCGTCATCTCCTTCAAAGTGACATATTATGTTATGTTGGATCGTCACTCCTTTCAACATGACATATTATATTATGTTGGAGCGTCACTTCCTTCAACATGACATATTATATTATGTTGGATCGTCACTCCTTTTAACATGACATATTATATTATGTTGAAGCGTCACCTCCTTCAACGTGACATATTTTATTATAATGGAGCGTCACCTCCTTTCAACGTGACATATTATATTATGTTGGAGAGTCACCTCCTTCAACGTGACATATTATATTATGTTGGATTGTCACTCCTTTCAACATGACATATTATATTATGTTGGAGCCTCACCTCCTTCTACGTGACATATTTTATTATGTTGGAGCATAACCTCATTTCAACGTGACATATTATATTATGTTGGATCGTCACTCCTTTCAATATGACATATTTTATTATGTTGGATCGTCACCTCCTTTAACACCCCAGAAATTCTAAGCCAAATTTGAACCGTTCTTCATGTGTTGTTAGACTTGAACTAGATAAATTTTCTATGTAGCTAAGTATTAAAACCTATTCTTAAGTTTTGAAGGTGTATTAGATATGAAGAAGGGTCATAAAGAACCTCTAGCTCAAAGTTGAGTTGAAAGATTCCTTACTGATTGAGTTTTAATATAATATTTTTTCAAGGGTCAACTTCAAACAATTATAACTCCTAGAATATAAATATTTAGGTGGCCTAATACCCACCAAATTAAAGAACATTAAATATTCTTGCCAACACCGCCAATCGCGCATTAATCCAAGTACAGAGCAAAAAGTTATCAGTGTTTTACTAAAGGGTGTCTGTCTGTCAAAATGACAGACAACAACCACGAGAAGGTTCCACGGGTCGTGAAACCAACTCGTGGAAATCAGGTTTTTACCTGATAATCACAAGAAGGTTCTACGGGTCGTGGAAGTTTCCGCGGGTCATGAAACCAACTCGTGGAAGTCAGTCCAGAGCCCTGAAAAGACCCTTGGAACCACGACTTCCATTCCACAGACCGTGATTCATTCCACGGGCCGTGATTTGTGTCCGTGAAAGCCTTTGACGAAATTTTCTGAAGTTTTTAAATTCTTTTCCCAGGGGTATTTTTGTAATTTCTCACTCTTTTAACTCCTAAGTTAAGTCATTTTGGGCAAATTAGAAGAGGTTTTATTCCCACTTAGCCTAGGTTCTCTTCTATTCTCTCAATCAAGTTCCAAGAGAAAAAAAGGGTCTCCATTCTCCAAGCTTCGAGCTAAGGATTCCATATTAAAGTCTCCATCCTCAAGTCCCAAGTTAGGAAAGCTTCAATCAAGGTATGTGGGTATTCAATAAGGGAATTCCTTCACCCTTATGCCCAAAACCCCAATCTTCTAAATTGATTTTATGAATTTCTAAATTAGGGTTCTTACCCAATTCTCATGTGTTCTTCTATAAATTATTTTCTCATGATTCTGTTATAGATTCTAACACTAAATTGCATGATTTTTTTCATGGGTTTTTATAAGGGGTTTCCTATTTATGATTTTAAGGCTAATCCTTATCCAATTTATGAAACTTGGGTTCTTACCCAAATTGGGGAAAACTTATGGGTTCAGTTTTAAAGCATAAGTTCATGGTTTCTCATTACGTATCTATGATTTAATTGAAGTTCCTTAGTTGATTTAAAAGTCCCATATGTTGATGGTGAATTTTAGCATGATCTCATCGAATTGCATGTTTTCAAGCAAAATTAGCATGTTTAGATAACATGGACTCTATTATCATGAAATTGCATGCCTAATTCTTCAAGTTATGAATTTAGACAAAAAAGTATGTTTTGAATTATGGTTATGCTAAGTTTTAAGGATTTTGAAGTATGAGCAATATGATATATTATATGTCTCTATGTTTTATGAAAGGTTTGGTATCTAGATATGCCTACCTAAGCTATGAGAATTGCATGATGCCCGATGTGTTTTCATACTTTTCAAACAAGATTTGGCATGAGATTGTGCCACTATGAAATTATGAGCTATATGTATATGTTTTTGGAGTAGTATTTAGCACCGAGCAATGAGGGTTTATTTACCCAAGTCCAAAACTACGTTGCCAGCATAGGTAATGAAATGAAGTTCCCTATGGGCTTATGAGAGTGGTACCACATATTGGTCATGGTGTCTTGTGCTTAGCAGGCATTAGGACAGCTTTGTCAACTAGGGTTAAATAGTTGGATATGGTGACTTGTTCCTTGGCACGGTTCAAGTCAGCTTTACTAACCAGGGTTATATGGTTAGATTCCATGTAGCTCACATAGTCTATTGTCGTTTATAAGAAACTCCCGTAAGAAAGTTTAAATTCATCAAGGTATATATTTCATGACTTAAGCTTTACTTATGGTATTTTCCCATAGAAGTTAGTTTTCAGGAAAAGATTCTATTGAACCATTGCCTTCAGATTTCAGACTTACTACTTATGGTTTATAACTTTGACTTTTTTTTCAGCTTATGTTATTGCGTTGAGTCATTATATTAGAGATTTTACTATTATTATATGATTTCATCTTCAAGGATATTTTAAGCATGTTTTATCACAAATTATGCATGATCTCAGTTTTAAGCATGCTTCCAAGTATATTTCATCATATCACATGCATATCTCACATACTCGATACATCATATAGTACTGACGCATATTTTGTGATGTATCCTCTTGATGATGCAGACTCAGGTTTCCTCTCTCAGGCATGTGGTTAGAGACTGCAGGTCATTCCAGTCAGTGTTGGTGAGTCCTCATTATTCGAGGGCTAGTTATGATCTTAGTATTTTTTATGGCTATTTACTTTCGTATTTTGAGTTAGATAGGGTCTTGTCCTAGAAAATCCTTATGTCATGTAGAGGCTTTTCAGACATAGAAAGTATTCAAGTCTCCCTTTGGATTACGTTTCCTATGACTTCATCATTTGGATTGGGTTGCCTAGATTCTATTTATGCTTCCGCTATGTTTTCTCGTGTATGCCTACGTTATGTTATGACCAAGGGTTAACATGGGGCACTTGTGGTCCCGAGTCCCATGTTACGTCTAAGGGGTAGCCTCAAGGCATGACAAACTTGTTATCAGAGAATCAGGTTCAAAAGTCCTAGGGTGTCTAAAATCCACATCAAGTAGAGTCTCTTTCATGGGTGTTAAGCGCTCCACACTTATGAGAGAGAGGATACGAGGTGTCTTAGGAAAAACTTCACTTCTTTCATGTTCAATATCATACGATATAGTTTAATTTTATTTATTCTCCAAATTTAGGCGTTGTCCCAATTCCACCTGTTTTACCTCATATTTGCGGTGCCAGAAGTAGTAAATCTCAAATTATCTCTTAGAGAGGTGCTCTCAGATCCTCTTTCAGAACCTTGTTGCTAATTATTCTGTAAGAGGGAAAAATATGTACCAGATCCTTCGGTAGTGTTTCCACTTGACAGATGTTGTATTGTAAGCCATTAGTAGTAGAACGAACCTAGAGCCAGAAATATGAAGTCAGAAGGATGGTAGCCTAGGCGGGGGACTGATAGTTGATTGGATTATTTATTTAGAGTTGTGTTTTACTAGATGGGTAATGGGATGATACATCCCTTAGTGTGGATTAAAGAGTGGTAATTTTTTGTGCTAGTATAGACCAAGTATAGGATGTGAGCAAAAGGATAATAGTATGAGAGTGAGAATGATAGTTTTGTGGTATTTTCTGGTAGGCTTGGTAAAATGTATGCAAGAGTTTAAGTGATTAGTTGCAGCTAGTGTGAACATGTAGGAATGATATATATATTAATATATATATATATATGATATATATATATATATATATATATATACTAATATATATATATATATATATATATATAGTGAGTTAGAGAAGGAAGGCAATTTTGAGCCTCTCTGTATAGGCTTTAACACATTTGATTTGGTAGGTAGTAGAAAGAGAGAGTGTTAGGAGTTAGAACCATGTAAGCTTGACATGTATTTGCAAGGGATAGGTTGGAAGTTATTGAGTGTGATATGTACGACCCTTATATTAGATAGAAAGGTTGATGCCAAGATTTTTAGGTAGGGGTGATCCTTAGACTATAGAAGAAAGTGTATATTCAGATTAACTCCTAGAGTAATGTTTGCTCTGTTAGATTAAAATGATCATAGTTCTATTTATAGGTTAGCGAGAGGTCCACAGACTTAGAACGTAGCATGAATCTAAAAGGGAGATGGTGAGATGTAGAATCAGTCAGATTTTGGAGACTCGGGTAGTGATGCTAATGGGTGTCAGAATGAAGTTAGGAGGGATGCAGGGACTTATTTATATCCTAGCACCTTAAGTATACTTCCCTCATTACAACACCCCATTTATGTCATGTATTCCACTTTCATATTCTTAATTCAAATTCACGGACTTCATGCAGATTCACGTCCATACTCAACTCCCAGAACAAACAAAAATTTCTCCAGACAGAATTCCAATCTTACTTTATGATTCTATGAATTCCAGCTTTACACCATGATACTTGTCATATATGAAAGCTCATGTCTCACACTATGCTCAGTCTACATACTCAGTTCTCAAGATATGCCTTAATGGCTAATGAAATCATGCTACATTATATATATGCTCATACCAGATTTCTCTAATAATTCATGCTTGTGATATCCTTCTTCTAACCCTGCTTTATATGTCCAGGATGTGAGACACTCATGCCCTTTTCACTTGACTTCTCAAACCCCACCTTGAGTGGCTAGATCAAACTAAGTATAAGTCAAAACTGATCAGTATTACTTCATTCGTGATGCTCATGCTCCCACTCTATTCTCTCAGTGATCTTGGCTTGTGTTGTCATAGATGTTAGGAGAGGAAGCTGAGTAGTAGCCTAGATGGGAAGTAGTAGGTTGTAAGCGTGGAAGAAAAGTTAGGAGAGGATTATTCATGTGAAATAGTTAGATGAGAAATTTTGATATGTCCCTTTGTAGGAGTTCTTCAAGTTACAGCTCCTAGATATGCTAGGAAGAGAGGAGAAGTCATGGATAGTATGAGCTACAAACCATAGGGTGATCATAGTGATAGGCTTAAAAGTTGTGATGAAATACATGTGGGCTTTTGCTTTGTGTGCCTAGTGACCCATTGATTAGAGCTCAAGCTTAGTTGATTTTCGTGATAAGGAGGAATATCATTCTTGGGAGGTAACTCTAGATGTAAGAGATTTAGTTAAGATAGGCTTGAACATAGTTAAAGTAGGTAGTTAGACTCAGACCTTAGTATTCATAGGAGTTAGTGTAGTTAAAAGGTGTTTCTAAGCTTAAGAGTTGTCAACCGTAGTGATTAAGGCAAGAATAGTCTTTTCTTACTCCTAGCCCAGGGTGCCCATATCTTAGGTCCAGTAACTTCAGCTTGCAAGAATACTAGACTCCTCATATCAGATCAGTTCAGACCTATCGATAATCATTCCTAAGGTTAGAAGGCCCTGCATTCAGTTTAGTCCAAGGTAGTAAGTTCAGTTTAAAAGAGAATGGTTTCCTCGTATAGTTACCCCTCTCAGTTTGACATCCTTTTCAGTTATCTATTATTTCTAAGAATGCGCTTGTTCCTTATGAGTTTCAGCTGAGACACTACTCT